>OOFC01050800.1:0-51033 GCA_900323345.1 Pseudochromis fuscus | reverse complement strand
GTGAAGCTAATGGCTTTAATTTAATCTGAATCCATGCTTTCTGTTTCGTTGTGCTTCACTGCTGTTGCTGTGGATCACTCTCCATTCACACAATCATGAGACTCCACCATCACAACGTCTTTCAGTTTGTCACTAACAGAAACATCAATGTGACCACAGTGAAAGTTATTGTCTTCTTACTGACCGTGGCTTCATCGCGACGCTTTTATTCTAACCAGATGGTTGCACTTTAACTTGAATCTTGCGGCTCATAAAATCCTCTGCTCACCAATTCAGACTAATTTGAAGCGAAAACTATGAATTAACTGCCATGCAAGCGACAGCTCCTCTGAACTCCTCTCCCAGTCTCTAATTAAGACTTCTGTGTTTGCACGCCGGGGGCACCGTGTCGTGTGTTGGCGTCCGTTTACCGGCATCGCTCTGCTGTCATTTTGAAACCCGAGGATGTTTTTGTGATCACCTCGCGGGGGTCCTTTAAGAGGACTTTGGGTTTTCCCTGACGCTGACGCACAATAAGTCCCACGGCAACACTCAGCACTTAACCCTCTTCATGCTCGGCGTCCGCCTCTGAACCTTTCTGCCTCATCCATCTCTGTCCTCCTCTGGCGACTCGCTGCACTTTATGGCCCCGCGCAACATGCTGAACCGTTTAGGACAAAGACAGAAACAGGAGCGGGGGGGTGTGTGTGTGGTGTGTGTCACCTCGGTTTGACCAAAGGCTCATGTGAACACAGGGGATGTCGGATGGAGCTCAGGATCTGTCAAAATAAATACATCATCTGGCATGTTTATGTTTGTGCCCGTGTGAGTGTGTGTGTGTGTGTGTGTGTATGCTCAGGTCCTGCAGGTACTCTATGATCTGACTTTGTATCAGACAGGAGGAGGAGCTGGGGTTATGTAACCTCCCTGCAGCCCCACACTATCTAATATAATCATGTCAGCTTTTCTTTATTTGACTAATATGTCCTTCACTCTCTGAATTGAAAGCTTGACTCGGATCATGTGGGATGGTTTTACTTTGGTGGAACAGTTTTTATTACATCAGCACAGAGGTAAAAAGTCTCATGCTGCTGGATGTAAAGTTGTACATTGTCTAAAGTTGTCACCTGACGAGGTAGATGTGGATTGCTCCTCTGTGGAGGTTTGTGCTCTCTGAGTATTTTAAACAGGTTTCACACAGATGTTGTCAGTATTAATTTAGTGAGTGTGAAGTATTTGTGAGCCAACAGGTGTGTTTGTAGTAGGAATACGATGCTTCAACGTAACCGAGGCCTCACCTGACCACAGCAGGAAATCATCTGGATCTTTCCTGCACAAACTCCTTCACAGAGAGCTTCTCATCATCTGGATTATGGCCGTATTAGCAGTGCATGCTTGGAAGCACTAAGGTTACTTTGTAATCTGTTCAAGGAAAAATGTCGGCTACTGCTAAAGCTGCAGGAGCACCCACCTCAGAGAGTCCTCTGCATCGTCACAGTTTTTTCTTTGAAGTATGACTTTCAGTGTGTTGCAAAATAAAAATGAAGAAGTTGCATTTTTTAGCAGATTTTGGTATAAAAGTAGAAACAACTGGTAAGAGGACTTTTCTCACAGTCAGTCAGCAGAGCAGGCTGATGCTCACCCGGCGAGGTCAGTGGTGTGCTTGACACCGCTGGTTAACCGGCCAATCTGATCTAATGGATGATGATGGATAACAGCTCCCTCCTGAGTACATGTGACCCAAACACCACAGGGGAGTGAACAAGTCCAGATGCCCTCTGACCCCCCTCCTCGAGCCGGACTGAGGGGGGGCGAGGCGAGCCAGGCAGAGTGGAGCCAAACACCGTCCATCACCTTCAGCTGCTCTACCTCTGTGATGGGCCTCTGTGCTTTGTGAAGGTGCCATGTGAACCATCCTCACATGGTCTTACACTGCACAGGAGATTTCATGACCGCTTCAGAAATGAAATGATTGGTATCTGCAGAGATCAATGGTAACGCTCTGATGTTCTGTTTGTCATTTTCAGGGCTCAACAAAATCCTCAAAGAGCATGGAGTCCCGGCGCAGACCATCCAGGTAACTCCTCTCTGTTTCTGTTCCTCTCCTCCTCATTTCCCATAAAAGGTGCTTAATGGAGGAGGTGAAACAAACTTCATCTGTCCTCTGTCACATCCAAGTTGAGATGCAGAGAATCAGAAAATGAAAAGTTTAGATGTAACATGATATTTGCTGATTTAAGCCGAGGACGGCGACGTGCCCCGCTGCTGAACCGGACCTCTCACTGGTCTGTTGGACAGAAAAAGATATTTGGTGTCAGCCCCTCTCACCTCAGTCCTCAGGGAGTCACAGATGTTGTGAGTTATGAAATTAATGTGTAAAACTTGACACCACAGCAGTTCATGCTCAACTTGAATGACAGTTGGACTCCATCACAGGAAATCAAAGAGCGGATACGAGGTGATATAAACATCCGACACTTTGTCACTTTTACCAGCACATGCAGAGGATGTGTGAAGAAAAACAAATTCTGAGTTGAATCTGAACCGGTCAGTCGACTCTTCAGGTCATGAGGAAATGTTCAGCAATCAGGACGTATGATTACAAGCTGGTGTCATCTATGGTGCTCAGTATTTAAAGGGGATGACACCAAAGTCCAGATCGTTGACTTTTTCTTTTCTTCTTTTACCAAAAAATATCCGACAAGATCTTTTTACTGCGTGACGTCTCAGGTTTCCTGATAAAACACTCCGGGCTCATAGTTGGTTTTTATCCAAATGCACGAATGAAATCACCGCAGCGCTGAAATTGAGCATGTAGAGATAATACTCGTCAAATGTGAGATGCAGAATGGGAGCAATCACTTCATCTCTTCAGCTGATGAGAAGCAGGTTGGCCGGTCTGCACATGCTGGTAGATGTGGACCAAACCTCAGAGGGAGACGTGTGCAGAGAGACGGGGAGGGAGGGAAATGGTTAAAAACAGAAATACCAAGAAGGACTGAAACCGTGAGAGACCGAGAGAGAAATGCAGGTAATAAAAATATGAAAAACATAACGAGACACAATCTTAAGAAAACTTCTAAGATAAGACATCGGTCACCGCAGGGTACACACATATGTGACATATCAATTTCTCCTTTATCTCAAGTGATGAATAATTTCCAGTAAGCACATTTTGAGTGGCTCCAGATGTACAGCACAGAGCAGGTTACAGTATTTGTGTAGTAAAACTGGAAGGATCCTCTCCCCCAGACATATGAGCAATTTCCTCAGGGGCCACTCTCAGCTGACAAATGTGGGAAATATGCTGCAGTCTGGGTCCAGACACCTCTGAGTTTAACCTCTTCATCTCACTCCCCACCTCCAGTCGTTCTCCTCAGCTCCCTGACCTCACTGCTGTATGGTCTCTGAAGACGTTTTAAGCACAGGTTAAGGTTGAAAAAGACATGATCAGCTGAGGTCCTTAAAGAAACATAAAAAAAATCTGTTGGTGATTAAAGAAAGGTGCTGGAGACAAAAGGGTTTCTGTAGATATTTAATGCCTCGAGTTCATCCAGCTTTTATTGTGAAAGATTTGCAAGCACCATAGATTGAAATGGATGCAGAAATCTCCGAAGCAATAATCAGATAAGGTTTGGATCCTTGGACTCTTGCTGAAATCATTTGTACAACATTTTCTGCTTGTTTTGGATCTGCTCTGTCATTTTCTCCTTTTAGTAAAAAACATGAAGCTAAATTACAGAGCAGTCAGACAATTCTGACAAAGGATGAATAAACAGCGAGGTTTTTTTTTTTTTTGAGGTGGACTGTTCCTTTAAAGTTTTCATCTGCCTTCATCTTTTCATCCAGGCCTCTTTTATCCCCTCCTTTTCAACTTGATCTGACAAACCAGACTCTGTAGAAAAACATCTCTGCAGACTTTTACCAAAACACGTTTCCTCCTCGGTGTCCGTCAGACGCTGCTGTGTTGTGAGATGCACGCTCTCTGTAATCCTCGGTATGCTGCAGTGTTTTTATAATCTGCCGTGTTGATCAGATTCATCACATCGTGCTCAGCCAGAGTCTGACAACACGACATGTGCTCGGTGCAGTGGGGAGCGCTCACATTCTGCAGGCCAGCTCGAGCCCCGCTGGGATTTGGGGTGAAGTCATTGTGGATTTGGTATTTATAGGGTGCACTGCCTTCTCCATATTAGGATATTTGTTCTTTGAAGGGCTCGGAGCAAGAATGTTGTGTTCAATGTACTTTGCTACGTTCAGGACATTCAGAACAAAGTTTGCAGATGACATAAGCAGCCACATAGTTTGATGCTGTGGCTCCACATTAGTGACTTTTTTGGATGTGGGACGACTCACAGACCAACCTGAAAATCTGTCCTGATGCTGTGTCTTCTCACCACAGACTCAGGGAGACAAGGTAACCAGACATCACCTGTTGGTTTGTGGACTTTTGAAACCAGGAGTTTGACATTTGAACTTTGCCGTGTTGGATTTTTGGAGCCAGAAGTGACCACATGTGTATATGATGGGGGGTGGAGAAGAGTCTGACCTTTGAACCCGAGGACAGTTTTTCACATGTATAAGAAGAAGTAACTTTAGCAAATGACATCAGAATGACTTTTGGAAAAATGTATTCACTGAGTATTTTATGACTGAAAATGATGATTTTTGAATTGAAGACAATTGAAGCCAGAGTTGTTGTTTTTTTTGTTTTGTTTTTAAGCCAGCATCTAGTGGCCGCCTGTATTTCCACAGTGGCTTTACTGTGGTGGCTTCTTGCATTTCTATTTACAGTCCATGCTTCTGACGTCTCTGTGAAAGAAATGACTGTTTCTGTATCATCACTGAATTGCATCAAGCAGTGATGATGTCATCTGCATGAAGATTGTTTTAAAGTGGTTTCTACCTACTGTGCACATTACAACACAAGAGTAAAACAGTCATTCAGATCAGCCTGTTGCCTGATACACAGCTGTGACTGTTACAAACAAACCAATGACTTCAACTGAGTCAGGATTGTGGTCGAGGTGATTGGCTGAATAAAAACTGGTATCCAGACAAAACTCACCAACTTTGTGTTTGCCTGGTTGCTATGGTTACAGTGATCATAATTCATATGGCCCGATAAACACAAAGCACATGTGTATAAATCACATGTGCTGCATTACTTCTGGGTATTAAATTAATCTTTTGTGGTCCAGTGGTCCTCACCGGTTGAACTCTGAGTTGTTGTTGGTTTCTGTGCAGGAGTGTGAGTCTGCTGCAGGCCCTGGAGGAGAGCTACGAGCTGGACCTGATCTACATCACAGAGAGGATCATCTCCGTCTCCTTCCCCAGCAGCGTGGAGGAGCAGAGCTACGCCGCCAACCTGAGGGAGGTCGCCTCCATGCTGCGCTCCAAACACGGCCACAACTACCTGGTACGCTTTCAAAATAAAGTCGCGCTCATTATTAGCTAGGTGGGGAAAATGCAACATGTGCAGCTGAACAGATCAGCCCATCATCAGCTGACCTCCCTCACTTCTTAGCATGAGATCACACAACAGAAGGATTATGTAACATCTGCACAAATCTAGAAACAATTACACTTCTCTCCTAATCCAGTGCCATGCTCAACACTTTTGATGTGCATGAGTGAAAGGAATAGACAGTTAATTTGTTACCTTAAGTAGTGGCATAGCAAGGGCAGTTGTTAGCTTACAATAGCTAATGACATTATTACATTGAGGTATCAGTTAAAGCCCAGTTTAGGACTGACTCCTGCACTGTGTGGCTGCTGTTGTAACTTAAATGCCAGATGCTAAAAACAGCTGGACTAGAGTTTAGTTAATGTCAAAGGGAACGTCCTGCTCTTCATTGAGTTTACCCAAGATGACCTTGGTAAAGATATAGTAACACCAACAGTCATAAATGTGATGCACATGTGAGATCATTGTTTTTACTCCTCTTCCTCAGCTCTTCAACCTCAGTGAGAAGCGTTACGACATCAGCCAACTTAATCCAAAGGTAAACCTGCTGTCTGGATGTCTCCTCTCTCTCTGCTCCTGTGTACTGCATGGCCACTAACCTGAACATCCATCTCCCTCCTCCTCCTCCTCCTCCTCCTCCTCCTCTCTCAGGTGTTGGACTTCGGCTGGCCTGACCACCACGCTCCAGCCCTGGACAAAATCTGCAGCATCTGCAAGGCCATGGACACGTGGCTGAGTGCGGACAGCCACAACGTGGTGGTCATACACAACAAGGTGAGACTGAAAGACGAGTGTGTGCTGTGGGAAGAGTCCGTCCTGACAGTAGGTGGTGCTCTCAGGCTCTGGTCAGGACCCTCCTCACTTCCCACGGAGAGGCCGCAGCTGTTTTTGTGCGTTTGTGGCTGTGATGATGTCGTTCCCGAGTGAAACACTGACATCCAGGGTGGAGTGTTTGTGTGTGAGAGTGTGCCTCTTTGTGTGCTTGTTTGGGCTGGGCTGTGCTGGATAAAGGGTTAGGAAAACACAAATTAGGGTGGTAAGGCACGCCAGTCATCATGGCTACTTAGGTTTATTTAGCCTTTTTACCTCTAACAATACCATAAAAACTGAATTGACCAATATTTTCCCGTTGTTGCCTAAACTTCCTTGCATCACATTATACTCTTGTGGCGAGCCACACTCATCTGGCTCTTAAGCTCGCCGACACAAACCATAAAAAGCACATCCAAATACAACTACTAGGCCGATGTCCCAAATGTAATACCTAATCATTTTCACGTTAACCCCGCCGAGGCTCTGATTGTATTTTGCAACACAACAATCAACCATGGGATCCTAAATCTTGGTGCCTCAATCCAAGATGTTCCCACAGGGAGGCTACAAACAAGTCGGCTGCTATAACAACTGCTGTTGTTTCTTCATCTGTTTTTTTTTTTCCCGGAGAGTTGAGTAATGCCGGTGATGAGAGTGTGGGCTTGGCAGTTGTGGTGGTCACTAAGGAAGCCGGCCGTGTCGTGTTTCCACATATCAACAAATCATTTCCACTGGGCTCGGCGCTGCTAACGAGGCCGTGATATTTATAATGCGGAACACACTTATTCTCCACAGTGACCCTCGTTTTAAAGATGGATGGATGTGCAACAGGAGCAGTGTGGTGTGGGTGTGTTGCCATGGTAACCTGCTAGAACCAAGCTCGGCATTGTTGTTTTTTTTGTAACAATGTATATTTTATATTTTCTTTTTACTTTTACATTTTAATGAAAAGTAAACAAATAATTTAAAGAGACAGTCCACCAGTTCGACACATAATGGGCTCAGCTTGTAAAAATGGTTGGTGAATGTTTTCTGTGGCTCTTTAAAGACTTTAAATGTACAAAATCTACTCTACAAACTTGTTTCCAACTTGTTGCCAGACTTTTTTTTTTCCTACATGCTATAATATATCTGACATGGTAGTAAATAATGTGCCTGGAAACATTTATGGATAACTTAGAGCCTGAATGTAATTAATGTAGTTTTATGTCTATATAGAGTCATTTCATTTTTAAGTGTCACACCCACAAGTGGTGCTCATGGGAATTCGTTCTGTACACTTTTTATTTTCAGGGGAGGGACTAAAAGCCAGGATAACCTTCTCTGCTTCATGTTTGTTTGGCTGTCTGTCCATTCATTAGCAACATTACAGAAAAAATTGATCTGAACCAGTGAACAAATGATGACATTTTGGTCAAGATCAGAGGAAGAGATCTAAAGGATGTATTTTTGTTGCTATTTCAAGACAAGACAAGATACAGTGTCTATATCTATATCAGGAGTCCTCAATCCTGGTTCTCAAGAGCCGCAATCCTGCATGTTTTAGATGTGTCCCTCTTCCAACACACCTGATTCAAATGATCAGATCGTTATCAGGTTTCTGCAGAGCTTGATGATGAGCTGATCATTTGAATCAGGTGTTGGAAGAGGGAAACATCTAAAACATGCAGGATCGCGGCTCTCGAGGACCCCTGATATATATCGTCCCTGGTTAGAGAGATAATGCTTTACTTACTCTTGTGTGACTGATGTGTTTTCAGGGCAACCGGGGCAGAACTGGAGTGGTGGTGGCAGCCTACATGCATTACAGCAACATATCTGCCAGGTAGGTCCACAGTCCTGATGCAGTTTACTTTGAGAGGACGCACAAAGGAAGATGGAGCCTTTAATTTTCTATAAACACAAAAATACGAGTGAGGAAAACAAGAGAGGAGGGAGAGAGGGAAAAACTAGATAAGACAACATTGTTCATCACAAGACTGAAGCCCACATCTGAGCAACAGACAGCGACGTGATGAGGGAGAAGCAGCAGGAGAGGAACATGAGACTGGAAAACAGTGTTTATCTTTGGAGGCATTCAAAGAAAACTGCATCATAATTATAAGCTGAAAGCAGAAAGTTAGTTTTATTAGTTGTTGCATCATGAGACTCAAATATTGCAAGTAACCTCTTTTTCTTTTTTTGAATTTGTTTGTAGAAAAAAAACAAATATGGTGGCACTCTGGTACATAAACTATCAGGAAAGCACATGAGTCTCTGCTGTCTGCACACATTGCATATAAACATCATATCAAGACGTTTTGACTGAATGTGATTGTATAATCCACTAAGATTTATTAGTGGCAGTTGCATCTTGTTTAATTAACTGGCTGTAGTTTATCATGGTTGCTTTTTCTTTCCTCCTTTGATCATCAGGATCCATGACTCTGAAAATGCTGCACACACATAAACAGCAATATACACTTCAAAAACTGCTTATCTGTATTTAAGCACATGAGTCAGATGTGTGTTTTGTTGGACTGCAGTGCCGACCAGGCTCTGGACCGGTTTGCCATGAAGCGCTTCTATGAAGACAAAGTGCTTCCTGTGGGCCAGCCGTCTCAGAAGAGGTCAGTGTTTTTACTCCCCCTCTTGTTTATAGTGTGACCCCACAGTGAACTCTCTGCCAAACACATCTGTCTCTTCACAAAGCTGCATTAATTGATTTTTACGGCCTCCTGGGGGCAGTAGATCAAACTCTGAACACTTTGTTAGCATGGTGCACAATCTTGTTGTCGCTCTGTTTTATTCTCCACCGGTTAGTTGTTGACATGGAGAGAGCAGCGGGCTGATCTGATGCCACTGAAAACAACTTCCTGCTGTAGCTGGAAAACAAAAAACAAAAGAAGCTAAAAGTTCTGACGTTTCAAGTCATGTGATCCATTCTTGATGTAACAAAATCGATTGATGCAGCTTTGAAGTATTTAAAACCGTGTAATTTTTTAATGGCTGGAAAA
This sequence comes from Pseudochromis fuscus, assembly GCA_900323345.1. Taxonomy (NCBI): domain Eukaryota; kingdom Metazoa; phylum Chordata; class Actinopteri; family Pseudochromidae; genus Pseudochromis; species Pseudochromis fuscus. The sequence goes on along the minus strand of OOFC01050800.1, from coordinate 41,778 downwards.
ACACTTGTTGCTGCTAAAGGTCAAAGTGAAAGCTTGTGTGTTCTTGTTGTGATGAACACAGGATTACACTCTTATCCTACTGTTGTAAAACACTGGATTTCTTAATATAATCTGACAGAGGCAGACCTTCAGCAGCAGGACTTTGACCCCCTCCTCTCTCCTCCCTCAGGTATGTGGAGTACTTCAGTGGCTTACTCTCTGGACACATCAAGATCAACAACAAACCGCTATTCCTCCATCACGTCATCATGCACGGCATCCCCAACTTCGAGTCCAAGGGGGGTGAGTGTCACACATGGCTATCCAATCACCAACCAGCATTTTCACCTGATGTTATGAACAACTTTGGAAAACTTGTGTTCCAGGTTGTCGCCCGTTTCTCAAAATCTACCAGGCCATGCAGCCCGTCTACACATCTGGGATCTAGTAAGTCTTAAAACATACTCACGCTCAAATGCTTTTACAAGATTCCAGGGATAGCGAGCTCGTAATGGCTCAATAATAAAAACCCTGATTTTCCTTTATAGCCTCTCCCCAGCTCCCCTGCCCCCTAATCCACATACACATCACCCCTCGTGCAGGTTTACTCTCCGAGCTCGGCTCACATTATTGTATTTAGCTAGCCTCCCCAGCTGCAGGCTCTTGTTTCCCTACTTCAGATCCCGTAATCACGTCTAGTGTTATTTGTGACCGGAGAGCCAATGAAACAGGCAGACAGGCATCTGTGTGGACGCCCGAAGGGTTTTCCTGCCGGAGGACCCTGCTGGTTCCCAGGGCCAGACAGGAAACAATGGATTCTCTGGTTTTCTGTTGTTGTTTTGGAAAGTGGAGGTCAGACAGAAGGGGAGGAGGTGTACATCTGCAGTCACAGCATAGTTCAAGCTGTTACAGTTTGGATTTAGCTTCTGTTTACTTAGTATATATTTTCCTACCTTACAAGAGCAACATTCACACTTTTAAGCATTATTAAAATAACTGGTTTTATATTAATTGGTACCTCTTCATTTGAGTAAAAGGTTAAATGGACAAAGTAATTATCAGCCTTCATAAACAACAATGGACGGGTGTTAACACCTTGTAAAGTTGTTCAGAGACTCAGAGGAAGTTCACCTTTAACTGTGGTTGTTTCACATAAGTCCATTGTTTACTCTGCTTTTTGCTCATTTTTGGTTTCCACACACTGCAGGGACAAATATCCAACTGTTAAGCTGCACAGATCTTCATCTGTGTTCATTAGCTGGTAAATTTTTCTGCTGGTTCAGGGAGGGTGACAAACAAACAGTGGATTTAATGAAACCAACACAAAACGCTTAATGATGCTACAAGAAATGCATAGGTGGATTCTTATAATACTGAGAGCTGGTAAGAACAAATTAGACATATTAGACCATTAATTAAAGAAATATGAGTGTTTCTATGGCAGTTTCATGACATCACTTGGGCTCAAGGCTGAATCTCATACACAAGGCCTAAAGCAGTGAGATGCTACAGACTGGTTGCTCCTGAAGTCCAACTCACCACATGCTGAGCCCATGTGATGTCAGAGTATTTCACACAATCAGAAAAACACTTTTTCTCATTGGTTGAAATATTAGAAATAGCAGCCTCCATGAAAACATCTTTCAGACCAACTTTCAGAAATGAGCTCTTTCTTTTTTCAAACATTCACATCTTTACTTTGTTACAATGTATCATCCAAACTGTATTTTGACCATGGGTTTTCTCTTCCTTTAAACTTTCTGCCTTCCCTCCATCATTTCTACTGTTTGTTCACACAATGGAGAAATTTCTATAAACACATAAACTAAGTGTGAAACAATCAGTGCAGATACATTTCCAGACTGTCAACTTCTTAAAGCCCCACCTCACATTCTTCTCCACTTTCTCTCACATGCTCCCTATTAGCACCCTGCACCCTTTGATCCTACTCCCCCAGTTAGACAATCATGTCGACACTAATACCCAAAATTAGCCCAGCGCTGCGCCGCGGTTATGATCCGTGCTGGCCACTGTTAAAGCAAATGAGGGATTGTTAGTGGATCATGTGCGTGCGGTTATATCCAGACAGGCAACATCAAAAAGGAGAAGTGATGCTGGATTTACTGTACAGTGGTGATTATGAAGACGGGCCTGTTATCTAACGTGTTGTGCTGTTGGATTCTTCTGCAGCAACGTCCAGGGCGACAGCCAGACCAGCATCTGCATCACCATTGAACCCGGGCTCCTCCTGAAGGGGGACATCCTGGTAAGGACGGCGAATCATTCTTCGAATTCTAGCTGCAAACTGCAAACTCTGCGTTTTCATCACGGGACGAAGTTGGAATAACAGGGAAGAGTTTATTGTCCTACTTCCTGCAATGTGTTACCTCTGCCAGGGAGACCGAACAAATAAGCAGATGTTGAATGGAGATTAGTGAGAGATGCCAGTGAGAGCAGCTGCAGAAACGTGCAGAGGATGGACTGGTTTTTACTGTTCAATAGTAATGAGGGAATCCTGTTGGTTTTTCCAGTCTGACGTCGGGTGTGTGCACTGGATGCATGTGCCGCAGCGGTTTATAGAAGCCATTCACAGAAGAAATGGGGCTGTAAAAAGCAGGGGGAAGACAGTTGGACTGGGTCCTATTCCTCGGTTTATGGACCCTCATTAGCACACAATATGTTGCTGGAAACTCTGACGTAGAAATGGTGGCGTACTTCCTCTCTGCAGCGTTTGGGGAGACACGAGTTACTATTTTAACATGATTCAATCCTTTAAAAATAAGTTGTGTGTCATATATGATTTCACATGTAGAGGAGAGTCTTTGTTTTATCAAAACTTTTTAAAGAAAGATCCTGAATCAAGTAGCACCTGTGGTTTATCTGTGTCAGCAAACATCAGCAAAGTTTCTGCTTCTGCTGTCATTCAGAGGATGATGTTTTCCAGGAGATGTCCTCAGGGGTCATGATTCCTCCATGGAGGATTTCAGAGGCAGCACTTACTGTGCTGCTCGGGGCCGTTCAGTTTTCAGAGATGAGCTAATATCTCATCCTTTATTTAAGACCGACTAATGGATTCTGCTGAATGCATCGTCCCACTGAGCCGCTGTGTGCTGATGCTTGTTGTTGTTCAGATAACAGGGGAAATGTGGCTTTATGGCCGAGCTGGAGAGACATTAGTCGGCACAGTGTGTGCTCCTGCGTCTCACACTGTGATGGTATGTGTTTGTGCAGTTGAGTTGTGGATTACACCACTGCCAAAAAATACTAATTGATGAAGGGTTACGTGGGATAATTGCAGAGGAAAAACTTTATGAACATGTTTAAAATTCTTGGCTGTTTTCTTTCTCTCATCTCAATTCAGACTTTGGTTTGAAGATTATCTTTGGGTTTACAATAAAGCTTCATCCAGAATGTCACAATTAACCGAACAGATCATAACAAGGTTTAAAAAGTAGTTCAACTTCTTGGAAAAGTCTATTTCTGGCTTTCTTGGTCAGAGCTGAGAAGATTGATACCACTCATGTCTATATTGTAAAACATTAAGCTATAGCTGCTAGTTAGCTTAGCTTAGCATTAAGGCTAGAAACTGAGGAAACAGGTAGCAGCCAAAATATCCTCTAAAGAAGACAAATAAACAAAATCCGGCACATTTTTTTCAGCCACTTCTTGTAATTTTTATACTTTGTGTAGAAATGAAACAAACAAGGGAAAAGTAATAAGAATATAATTTCCTTTGAGTTTTGTGAGCAGAGTTTTGTGCACATTTTACCAGGCTGGACATTTTCCTCTTGTTTCTGCTCTAGCTTCATATCTAAAGAATCATCTTAATCTCTTCATCAAATCGTCAAAGTTTGAAGGCTTTGCGTGGATATGAAAATGTGTTGACGCTCCAAAGCTGATATGTAAGCTTAAAATGAATGTTTTCTTTCTTCTGTTTTTTGTTGACACACCCACCAGCATTGTTTTCCTGGTGTATCGGACCTCTCAGTGGGAGGTTTACATCTCCCAACAAGCTGCTCCAAGCCTGAGGATGTTTTACTTCCGTTGGTCCTCGGTGATCTGTTTGCTTGTGTGGATTTGAGGATCCTCTGTATTGTGGTTGTAGCTCCACACAGACACAAAGAGACGAGTCCTCAGCTCATTTTAGCCAATTTTCTCCAATTGTCTTTTTTTATGACAGAAAAGTCCATTTATTTGGCTCCATTATATAGAGTGTCAACAGAAACCATAAAACACTGCAACGATGGGATGTTTTACACTTTTCCTCTTTACGGCCGCAGTGTGAGAGCAGCGAGTTGTTTGGGTTGAAACATTCCTGCAGTCACTGTAAATGTGAGGTCCTTGTTAAAAAAAACCCAGGTCCAGGCTCCCATCAGGCAGCAGCAGGAGGGAGAGGACCCGCTTTCCTGTGTGTGGTTGGAGCCTTGCTCTTAAAGCTGTTGCGTTGGGAGAAGCAGTTTGGATAATAATGCTTGTGGACAGGCCTTACATTACAAGGGATATATATACAACAGGCTTTTTCTAGCTCTGAGCCAGTGAAGAGGAGGAGCCGGGTGGATACTGTTTATATCACATGATGTTCGTTTGATAGTCTGACTGTATCTTTGGCAAAAACATTTTCAATATGAGAAATATTGAAAATTAATCGGCGCAGCAATCTAAAATTATTCGGTTTTTATTATCTTGCCCTTATGCATGTGTCCAGCTACACTCCAGCCTCATTAAACTGACCTGTCCACCTCTGCTGAGTACATCTCATCTCGTGTCGTCTCCCCTGCAGCTGAAGTGTTACCACAAACGTTACCGCAGCCCGTGCAGAGATGTGATTTTCAGAGTCCAGTTTCACACCTGTGCCGTTCACGACCTGGGGATCGTCTTCGGGAAAGACGAGCTTGACGAGACTTTTAAAGGTAAGAGGACACACAGGACACACCAGGTAATAGTAAACATGTTACTGCTACATCCTGTGGACACATTAAACACTGTGTATGTGCTTTTACCACTGTGATGATTATCTTTTCATTCCTTTGTGCAGATGACAGATTTCCAGAATATGGAAAAGTTGAGTTTATTTTCTCCTTTGGACCAGAGAAGATACACGGTAAGAATCAATGTTTTGAACCATTTGGCTTTGCTGAGCATTTTGTAGCATCATACACAGTTTTACTTTCATTTTTTTCTTAAATTTAACTGAATATAGTAGCGATGCAGACATAAATATATGAAAGAGGGAGGAAGATAACAAAATACTTCATTATCTGATGGAGAGTAAAAGTTTATTATTTCTGTCTGCTAGGTTATTTTATTCTGTCTGAACAATCCATCCCTCTTATACTGACATGATGATTAATAATTTGTAACTTTGTCACCTTTTCATGGATTTTGTTGAAAGTACACACACATGCAGGGGACAGTTTGGTGGAGGTCGGATTTGATCAGTGGACACAGTAGATCAGAAACAGATGCATGTACATGACTTAAATCACTCAAAAAAACAGGAAGATGACTTATTTGCATTCACGGTCATAATAAGTGTAGGTTTTCCTCGTTGAGATGTAAAGAGATTCACGTTTTCTGCTCTGCCTTTTCGTACTCCAGGCCAGGGTATGGATCACCTGGAGAACGGGCCGAGCGTCTCGGTCGACTACAACACACAAGATCCTCTGATCCGCTGGGACTCCTACGAGAACTTCAATCAGAACTGCGAGGACGCCCCAGACGGTGAGAACGGTAGGATCACATACAGTATTTATCCTGCAGGCTTGACACGCATACACACTGCCAGGTTTTTAGTCCAAACATTAAAAAAAAAATCTCAGGTCTGGATACAATTTTAGACAGAACAATGTACAGACTCACACATGAATCAGCACAAAGAAGGTGAAACTCTTCCTGCTTCCCCTCGTGTGTGTTGTAAAGTTAACAAGGTGTTAATTCCTCTGGCTCCTTACAGCAGCTCTCATTCAGGCTTCACTCTGTTGAGACTAATATGAAATTATTTTCCTGCAGTTTATTTCCAAGTGTATTTTCCTGAAGGGGATTATCACGCTTGTGTAATAAGATACTTGACAAATGCCTGCAGTGCAACAGGAGCCATAATGACGAGCTTGCTTTGACAAATTGTCACTCATGAGCAAACACAACCCAACAGGAGTCACTGTCCACCAATCAGCTCCACGAGGATCCTTCACGATGGGTCGGACACTAAGGGTCACTGACTCTACATGTGACAGTGTACAAGCATCTTAATGTGGTTGAGAGGAAGCTGTGACACTATTTTAGTCTCTGTCTGTCTTTCTCCTACACACAGATGCACACACACACAGACGACATGTTACCGTGGCGACCTCTGAAACAAGGCTGTTTTTGTGTTTGTGCGTGATACAGAAGACAGATTCACATCTAATGGAGTTTAAAGACTTTCCTCACGCTTTCATCTCTTTAAACCTCCCACATGACGAGGTCAAACCCAAGTCACATTTAAAGTTCAAGCTGCTCTTTGGATGTGTGTGTGTGAGGCAGCAGGACACGGTGGTGGTGTGAGTACAGATGATAAGGCTTTTATTTTGGAGTACACAGTGTTGTTTAGTCACTTAATGATAAAAGCATCATCAGAGGAGAACATCTGTAGTCTGCATCAGTACTGTCCTGGATGGTGAATTGGATTGTGTAAGGGAGGAGAGGCACTGGTACCACTGAATTCATTTGTGGTGAATTTATCACCACAGAGAAACCAAAGGCCCCGTGGGAGCCGACTCTATTGCTTTCCAGAGCGCAGTGCGAGACATTCCTGGGTTGAGCCACAGGCATGGACAGAGCCGTCCTGTTGAGGGAGCGGTGGTCACTCTGCGACCAAACTGCTGCATTCTGCGCCACCCAAAAAAGGAAGCAACGCTACGCCCTTTCGCAATAGCAGGAGGAGGGTCGGCCTGCTCCCTGTCCGTCCACTGCTCATGTTTACGTCTTACATAACAATGAAAAGGAAAGTGTTGTGAAGCCGCACAGGATCCCGTGTTTGAATCCCACACACGGCCTGCGTCATGTACCAGTGATTGTACAGAGTGATGCAGCAGATTGTGCAGAGGTTAAATTCTTCATCAGCACCTGAACACAAAGACGTGTGTTGAGAGGACGGTGTGGCTCCCAGCGTGTCTGAGTCCTGCAACACTACAGTCAGTGTTCACAGGAGGCGTTGTGGGAGTAAAGTGGTGGAGGAAATACTCACATGCTTCAGCTTCACCACAGTGTAAAGTCATAAAATGAAGTAAACAAACAGAATCATCCAAATGTGAAAAGTTCATTTCAAAATAATTACATGACACTGACTTATCTGAAGCAACAGCAGAGCTAATTTTAGCTTCATATTAAAGGCACCGAGGGTAAATCAATAGTTTGGTGCATAAAATATTCATATGCAACATTATTAGCAGCTGTAATAGATATAGTGAAATATAAAGAACAATCATTTCCTTTGAAATGTAGCATAAATACTTTAGTCCCTCATGTTACCCTGGACCTTTATGTAGCTCAGCTGCAGAAGGTAAAAGCCTCGATTTCTAAATTGTGCTGTTTGAGTTTAATGAGTCATGTCTTACTAGAAAGTCTCATTTGGACATTTCAGATCAGGAGCAGAGCGAATGAAAATGTTAGAAATACTGCATTACTTTGTTAATACAAATTAAACAATTGTTTCAAATTAAAAGCCTTCTAGTCTTTCAGTTAAATTTATCAACAAGGCTTTTATTGTGAAATATCTGCATGCTAATTTATTCACCTTGTTTTTAGGGTTTGTTCATGGCCAATATTAGAGACCCAGCTTTTAACTGATTATCTGTTTGTATTTATGGAGAGATGGTACATGTTCATATCCCTCCAAACTTACTCAAGTACTTGAGTAAATGTACTCACAGCTTCAGTAATATCTCTACCGGATAAACTGGCAGGTACAGAAAGCAGGAAAAACAACACCACCCACTAACTGTTGTGTTAGTTTACACACTGCAGCTGATCACTTTTAACAAATTACATTTAAAAAGTTACAGCAATTGAAAATATTTAGGGTGATGCCAAAGTGTTGGCAAAGTGTCTGTTATTTAAAGAGCCATGTCCAAAAGTGACACATGGGCTTTTTTAAAGACTGATGCTTATTGGCTGTTTGATGTCCTTGATTCTCTGTGTGTTTTATTAGGCTCCCAGATAGGCAAAGGTCAGAGGTCAGTTGGCTTCTGTCTATCTCTGCTCATAAAGTGTTTAGCCCGCGCTCGGCGGCAGCTTGAAATAGGCCCGGCGAAAATAGATCAGGTGCAAGTCTCCTCTCATTCTGTTTCAGTGAAGGTGTGTGTCTGTGTGTGTGTGTGTGTGTCTTTGTGTGTGTAAATTATCTGAGTTCAGTCTGGTCCAAGTTCTCTGCCTCATCTTGCTTTCCGTCATCTGATGATGATACTGTGGTCAAATCTGAATTAGATTTAAAGAGGACACACACACATACACACACACGACAAAAGTAAGTAAGTGCACATGCAGCAACACACCCACAATCACAGGCTCTGTTTTGAGCTACTTGAGACTTGGGAGCAGTCGATAAGACTTCAGACGTGTCCGTTAACAGCTCTTTGTGTCGAGGCCTCAGCCTGAGAGTTAAAGAGTTAAAAAGAAATCAGAGAAACAAGAGAGAAGCTTTCCAGTAAACTGAAGTCTTTCCACTTTCATTTGGCTTCACACTTGTTAGCGCTGAAAAGGTAATTAGCTCCACAGACGGAGTGGCTTTTAGAGCCCAGAGGGGAAAACTGGACAGGATGCAGATCTTCACAAGTGTTGGTTAGAAACAAAACGTGTGGTTGTTGGTGGATTTGCAGGATCGCACTGGGTTTCCTGAGGAAAACACAAAAACTACGTACATCAACCCTCTGCTTATCAAGGGCCTGCACACAGCTTCAAATTATAGGCCCCATGTTTTGTTGGGATCAACATTGGGTAAGTGGCATCTCTGCGGCCGTGAGCTCCCAGAGATTGATGTTGACTTTTATTATGTTTATTTCTATAAAACAGCTCCAGCTGCTGCGGGTCAGTTTTAGCACAGGGATTGTTGTCATGCCTGCACCTTGCATCAACACAACAAGCAGCATCCAAAAACTTACACAAGTCACTGCCATAACTTTTACATGCACTTTGAAATGGAGCTCGATATGACCCTGAGGTGATGCTGCTTTTCTAAACCTGAATCCTGGTCGATGCTCGAGCTCGTTACTGGATCATCACTGGTTTAAAATCGTCCTCATTACTGCGGAGGAGCAGATGCAGAATCCGAGCGGTGCACAGACAGTGAAGGGTGGATCATATTTTTGTCAGTGGATATTGATAGTCTCTTGTGGTGTGACAGACCCTTGTGTTTTTGTTTACTCTTCAGTCCCAGTAATTGACTCAGCTGGCCAACCCCACTGCATTTCTGGAATAACTGGAAAGAGATGGGGGGAGATGAGCGACGAGGAAAGAGAAAAACAAATCGTGAGAGATTCAAAAACAGAAAAACAAAAAGCAGGAGAGAAATATGAGGAGGGGATGTTTCCTTTTCCTTTCCTCACAGTTTCCCATCGTTTAGTTTTGAGTTCAGAAATTCTTCTTAACACAATCACACTGATCATAATGTAAAATAAATACTGATCTCAAATGTGAAGTTAATGTTTGTGTGATTTTACAAAATCAGATGAGACCTACTTTAAAAAAAATAAAAATAAAAAAGTAGTTTTCCAACATTTCCCATTGGTTGGTTCATTTGGCTCAAAATTCACTTTCTCTCCCTTCAAAATTTAAGTTTCCCTCCCCCGTCTCCCCCCGTCTCCGTCCTGTGAGGAGTCGGAGGAGTTAAAGACAGACTCCTCCGCTGGACTGTGAAGCTCTTTTGTGCACACACACATTCACAGGAGGAGGAGTGACAGAGAATGTCAGAGTGGGTTTGTGCACGCTGCCGTTCAGCAGACACTGAGAGACTTACAGGGTGACCGTGTGTCCAGCGTTTCTTCAATCGCACGTTTGGCGAGATGCAGCTGACGCCTTTTTTTCATCCGTGAACCCGTGTCCACTGTTGTCTTTGTGTAACGCTGGAGACAGAGAAGCTGTCATACGCTCAGCAGCTGACGTCTTTCACTACATGTGAGTAACATGCTCAGTCCTCTAGATCTGGATGTTTACAATCAACCACAAACTTCTGCTTCTGGAGATTTATTATCATCCAGTTGTGTATTATCCACACACTTGGCCATGTTGTGGTGTTTGTTAATATTTATTTCTGCTTTCAGCTCAGTCACCAGGAAATACTCTTTAAGGTTTAATCTTTGACAAATGTGTTTATCCAACAGTGATAGAAAAGTTTCTGTTTTAGGTGGATTGAAGGATAATTCACATTTAGTAGAATATTGTCTGTTTATGCAGTTTGGACATGATTGTGTTTAACGAGTGAATTGCTGTGAAGTCAAACTATCACACAGGATTTTAACAAATCTTTAGATGAAAACTATACCCAAAAATATTCATCAGGCTTCACAGACTGATTCCTGGTTCGACTGTGGTCAGTATATTGCAGCAATGTTCCCAGATCTCAGTTTTTATGATGGGAATAATGTCCAAGTCTACACACAACTCCTGAAACTCTACAGAAAAGGCCTCAGTTTGTGTTTTGAGCTCCTCAGGCGCTGCAGCAAACTGTAGAAACAACAGGAGCCAAGTGTCCCTGATTTCTCTATGCAAGCACATTTTCTGATGCCATAAAGTTACTGTTTATCCAGGGTCCAATAAGCATCTTCCTGTGTTGTTTTGTACTTGATCTCTTGCACATTAGTCACGGGGAGCGACGTCTGCGTCCACATCCAAACAGCTTAGGCGCTGACCGTGCCCACCCTGCTGGGCACAGATGATTCGTGGCTACATTCTTCTAGCAGGAGAGGAAGGCTTTAAATGAGTCAAGACAAATTTAAGTCTGTATTTGTGACACAGACAGAGCGGGTGGGGTGGGATTGGGGAGTTACATAATCCTGGTGAAGATAGAAGTTGATGCAACAGTGATATCACTGCTGAGACTGTGTTTGGGCTCATACGGCTGACTGAGAGTCAAATGGAGCGTTGGCCAGGTGAGCAGTAAATTACCACAGACAATGAAATAGAGCCATTACTAATTTGAAATGAATGCACTGCACTTTCTGGAAAAGAGAAATGAAGCACATGTAGCTCTTCAGTTCAAAGACAAATCTCAAGATTAACTTGAAAGGAACTCAAATGTTACAAAATTGTGATGATCAAATGGAAAAAAATATTTGATATTTATTTAGTGGAAAAACTGTTAATTCCCCCAATAACAAGGAAATAAGTGAAAAGGTCATGTTGCTCAGGGTTCGGGTTCTCGCTCCCATCGTGGCCCTGCTGGGTTCAGTTCTCCATCAAGCCATTGTGCAGATGTTGGGTCTTTCATGATGAACTGAAAATGACATTAGCATGTCCACATCTCTGTGACATGTCCAGCTGGGCCTGGCACCTCTCAGCGCCTCTGTGTGAAAAGCAGCCCAGCTTCCTGCAGAACAATGTGATCTGAGTGAAACACACTCATTGTGGGACTGTGGCCTTTCTCCAAGAAGATGCAGAGGTGAAATGTCTGGCCCTTTGTGTTGGCAACAGGCTTCCCTGCCATCAGTCCCCCGGTCTGGTCCGAGGCTTTGGGCAGATTAGGCTGCTTTGACTCCAAACTCTGTGCAGCGTTGATTGCGTAACGGCCAAGACAGCAACATAAAAGGCCTTCTGGTTAAGACTGCATCGGGAGCAGAGGGAGAACAAGTGGCTTGTGTTGTGGCGTGTCCCCGTTTGGACCCTGGTTGTGGACGCACAGACACGAGGGTGACAGATAAAAGAAATTAAGATTTAGATATAAGCTGGTTCGGACATCCACGTGAAGCAACCCGATAGTATTTCTGGTTTTGAGGTGTGTAGAGGAGGAGTGCTGCTTATCTGTCGTCTAACATGCGTGGGACTGAATGGGTGGTCTGTTACCTCTTCATGGCCACAGCTTTACTCCAGCTGTTGGGCAGAGACTCTCTCTCTCTCCATGTTTTTTCCTCTCCAGCCATCTCCACACAGCTGATTGGGCTAAAAGCGTCATTAAAGAGCCAGGACGTCATGAATTATCTTCACTTTCCTCGAGCTCTTCTCACAAGACCCTCTTTTATCCAGCACTGATGTCATAGCACCGTAGGAGGAGGACACACAGAAGTCCCTTCATCTTTGTCCTAAATTTGATTCAGATTTTAATTCAGTCGACTCCCATTGAATGTCAAATGTCCCCGTGTGTCTTCCTCACAGGTGTTGCAGTGATTGTCTTAAGTCTCAGCTTTGGTGTGAGGAGAAAATGAGCTGCACTCCCTTTATGTGGTGCTGCTGTCTTATTTATTGTGCTACTGGTCCAGAACATCCCTCTGCTTGGGTCACTGGACTCGCTGAATGGACCTCTTCTGAGTCCAGAGGTTGGACGACACAGGAGATGAACTTTACAAGGAGAACTTGACGGTGCTTCTTCTATGAGCTCTTTCATTTTGGATCCTCTGGGAGTCCCGGCCTCTCCTTCCTCATTATTATCTTACCTCTGAAAAGAATGCTATTCATGCACTTGTGTTTCCTGCTCTTTGTCATAACACAGTATTTTCACCTCAGAGGAACCCGTGCTGTCACAAGTAGATTTATAGCAGCTGCTGCACTGCCAGTAACATCAAGGTACTTTTCATTTTTCTTGCAAATTGAGCCCCATCACCAGGTTAGGATTCCTCTGGGGCAGATGTTAACACAATCACTACACAGATTCAGACTTTGATAGCAGCTTATGAATATGTTCCTACCAATAAAGAAACACAAAGGGAGGGAGCTGCTCAGGGATCATGGCCTTGTCCTTGCACTAAGGACTCCTGCTGGTTGTTAAGGATGGGAATGGGATGCCAGCTTTTGATCTGTGCTGGCAGGTGCAAAGAAGACGCTGGTGACACAATGTGCAAGCAAGAAAAACATGTATTAAGATGAGAGTTGGTTGGATTAAAGTACCAGGGAAGTTGAAAGCTAGGGCAGCGGCTAACAATTATTTTAGTAATCGAATAATCAATAGATTTTTCCATCGACTAATTGAATAATTGGATAAGAAATGCTTGTTAAGGTGCAGTAATAAATAGCGCTGTCAGACAATAAAAATTTGCACAAGTGTGGTTTGTCGCAAGCTGGGCGACGGCTTAGCTTATTTAATCATCATTTAGCAAGTGCTAGCAGAATCCCGACTAACATATGCTTCCCATTAATGTGGTATTTTAAACAGGAAGTGCTTCAGTGAAGACTACTTTGTGTTGGTCGACTGTCCATCTTGGTTTTTGTGTACTCGCATTTCCCATGGAGAGGGTCAACGTGCTATTTAGCCTTCTTAAAAAAACGTAAAAATCCAAAAGCCATGCTGTTTTGCATCTTCCCTCTTTATTGGTTGGTTCGGTTGCCTGTCGCTGTCATGCTTCTTCTTCTTCCTGTCCCTTTCTGTCCATACCGTAAACAGTGGGAGCGATACTGCCCCCACCGCTTCCTGTGGGGAACTACAAGTACATATGACTTTTTCCCGGCTGGTATTTGATTTTACCAATAACAAAAACAATAATAATAATCGTTGCAGCCCTATTAGGATGACAGTTGGTTGGAGTAAAGTACCAGGGAAGTTGACAGCAACATTAGAAACTCATGGAAATACTTTGTTAGGAAAGCTTGGACCTCCAGTGCTTCGTACTACTTCATTTTGGTGTAAAATGTAACAGCAACACCACCTAATAAAGGCCAGAGAACCTCCGTGTCCTCAGACTCAGGTGCTCTGCTTTTTCTCTGCCTGTCTCTCATTTTCAAAAGAGTAACAGCAGTCATTTGGGACACTGGAAAATTGTGTTTGAAAAGAGTTTGTGTTGCCTGAAAGTCCTCAAAGGAGTCCTGACGGTCGAACCCACCGTAGAATCGTATTGATTCAGCTCTAACACCAGGAAGTATCTGGTCAGGAGCGAGACCAGTGCGTGTCTGCAGCAGTTACCAGGATGTTGATTAGAACGAGAGCTGACGAGAGTTGCTTTGAGGAGAATCTGCACAAACTATCAAGGCTTCAGAGAAAATGATGTGGTTCTGTCTTTGAAGTCTTTCCAGACCAGAGCGAGCAGGAGTTAGTCCATCAAAGCTTCTCCTCACCTCTAGGATGAGATATCTGCAGCCAGCTCATCAGACGCTCTCCTCATTTGGCCCCTCAAGATTTTCCCTTTGCAACCCCGCTGCTAACGACCGTTGATGACTTTTCCTGAGACACAGCGTCATCCAGAGTGAAACATAATGCTCGTCATGGATGAACTGTCTGGCTGATTTATAGCGCATGGTGTGCGTGGGTTATACTTGTGCTTTTGTGTTTGTTTTTAGTCGCATTTGTGCTAAATTTAGTTACTGTGTGTGTGTAATAAGGGCTACAAGTGACTTGCAACAGGTTGAAGCGCAATGTGAGCACCTGCATACAGTTTGTGGTACATTACTTCACACTACTTTACTTTGTGGTCGTCTTTGAAGTATTATTTTTGGTATAAAAGTACCTATAGGTGAGGCGGTTTGAAGTGATTGATAGTAATCAATATCCTTTTCCTGGCTCCTCCAAAGCGTCCTCCATTATCTTGCCCTTTGTTTCTCCAAGCCTGAGCAGCTGCACTCACACTCATTGATTCACAGTAATCTTTGATGTATATTTAATGAGCTGTGGCCCAAGTGTTCATTAAGCTACAACGAGTTCCTGTGCTTACATTTGACGAAGCGTTTTGGGGATGTGGATGTTGGCATCAGCTAAACTGTTTGTAAACCTACAGTCACACAGCAGGTTTCCCACAGTGTGTGATGTGGCAGGTACTAAGCTGCTTCGTCATCCTCCATGCTGTCACCGCTTACATGCTACAGCCTCTTGTGTGGATCATTTACCACAGTATTACTTTAATAGTTGTCCTTGAGCCCTAACATCCAGTCAAGGTGTGCTTTGTTGCCAAATCAATAGTTTAGCCATTATCTTTGACCAAATATGGCGCCGGGGTGTATACAGTTACACCATCATGCATCACGACTGAGCCTCTTTATTCTCTGGGGTTTTTTAAATGTAAATACACTTAGAGCTTTATTTTTGTCCTGCTGTTGGTGTTTGCAGCGTCGAGGCCTTAGGGGACCTTCTGAGAAAAGTGTTTTCGTCATTGCTTTTTATTAATGCCAGAAGACATGGACGGCCCCCATCGGTTTTAGCATGTGGTGTGTGTCCCCCGCCCCTCACCCAACACACACACACACTCCTAAGAGCTGCACGTGTGTTTGTACATGTAAGCTAGAGGGGAAACATGCTATTTCCGCTGTAACAGGGGATCTACTGCCACAGGGGTCAGATGTCAAAGTTCAAAGATGAGGAGGTCACACAGTTGCACCATCTGGTCGGCAGAACCTCAAAATATCTGGCACCTTCTCTCTGCAGCACTCATCTTGTGTTGGTGTGAGCAGAAACATCTCATGCTTGTTTTCTGTCTGGTTCGTCTCTCTGAAGCATCTCATACAGAGGATGCAGTGATGTGACCCATTGATCATCCCAGACTGTTCAGACATGGTTCACTCTCTCCTGCTGTTGTATAATTAGTCAGGGCTCTGGGGTCGGGATTGCAGACATTCTCCTCTGAGTAATGTGCCTGGGATCACAGAGCAACTATTTACCTCCTAGGGAGTATGTAAAAACACACCAACATAGACGCGCGCAGTGTTGAATATCCCACATACACATGGCTTTTCTTATCACGCCGAGGAACACTGTCAAAAGTTATTTGTGGAGGCTTATGTGGGTTCATTTCAGCCGAATGAAAACAGCAGCAGTGCACACAGAAGCAGCCTCAACATAAATAGTCGCCGGCGCTGAAAAAAAAAAAAAGGTCTCACAAGTGTAAAGTGACAGATTAGATTTCCTGGAGTACAAATGTGGATTCTGACGATAAGTCACGTCGTGTCTAAAGTGAAGACATGAGCCAGTTAAAGAGGGTTGACTAAACTGGGGTTGTTTTTTTTAACTGAGTGAGCACAGCTGGAGTCATTGCAGTCATCATCATCACCATCATCATCACTGGAGGAGTGTGAGAGGCCAAGGGAACGACGACAGACTCACTGTGATAATCTGGAACCACTGTATTTGCATTTCCATAAAATTTGTATCTAAATCGTGGTAAAAACCGTGGAGGCCGGAGTCACATGTGTGTTATCAGTCAGAGTGACGTCTGTAGTTGTTGTTGATTGTTGGGGATTGTGCAGTGGAATAATAAAGTGACTGTCCTGCATGCTAATGTGTACAGATGGCTAGGTGATATGAATGGCACCACAGATTAAAGAGCTGCCAAACGGTGGGGAAAATATTGTGTTGTATGTTTGGAAATCATGACTCAATCCCAACAAAAAGCCACTTATTAATTTTTAGTTTTAACATGTAGGAAAATAAGCCCCGCCTTTATTCTATCAGATCAGACGTCACTCGATGTATTATTGTATTTTTTCCCTGCTAGTTTTTCTGTTTTCTCCATCTGCCTGCAGCAGGGTGGGGTTTTCTCCCTGCCTCGTAGCTTGGAGAGCGCTTGTTAAATGACTGTTGTTGGACGAAGCAGTTCTTTCCATTACATGAGTGTTTTGGACACCAGTGGGTAAAGTTCGGGCATCTGCGTGTACATGTGAGCAGGGAACAGGCTTATTTCTGTCACTGTTTGATGGATGATTGAATAAGTTATTAAGTGAGATTTTGAAAAAGGGTCTTTTTTAGTAAAGCCTCCAAATACTGAAACATAAACATGAAGAAGTAGGTATATGTGAGTCACCTAATACCACTGATGTCATTCCATCAAACTCTATATTGTGGAGTTCACCCCCCACCTCTGACACACACCGTCAGACAGGCTGTTGTGATAGACCTCCCACATACGCACACACACAGGGGGCAGCCTTTAGACCAGTGCGAGCCGCAGACCAGCCAGCGACGGCAGCAGCGGCTCTCCGGCCAGACGGCGAGTTATTCAGGAGAGGGAGGAGGAGGAGGAGGAGGAACAGTAGCCAAAACCAACTCCCCCAGTCCTGCTGTAATCCTCATGTCCCACCCTGGGGGCTCCTCTGCAGGGATTTTCCCAGATTAGTTTGGGACTGTACTGTCGTCTGCTGCTCACTCAGGTAGGGAAACCTGCTCCTGTCGAGGTGTTTCTGTCATTTCCTCTGGATTTTCTTTGAAGTAGCTTGTTGAAGTGTTTGTCGTCCATCATCAGCCGGGCTGTGTGGCTGATCATCCTGACTGTGGCGGGCACATTTGGCTGCAGAGCAGGTGATTATAAAGGTACTGAAATGGAGAAAGTGAAGAGGGCTCTTCTTTCAAGACTCTATGTTTATCAGAATGACTGAAGTATTAAAAGTGTGTGCTCATGTCAGCGCACAGATTAATACTCACTTGATACTTCAGCAGTTTCATAAGTTACATAAACGTGTAGTGATGACTTGATTTGAAGCCTCCTGACTCGCCTCAGGTAAACACCAGACATACAAGTGGCATGTGACACTGCAACAGACCAGTATCACCACAGTAAACTCTCTAGCAGATTACATGCACTGTGATTTTCTCTGACCGACAGCCACCACATTTGTTTCCAGTCTGACAGTGCAGCCACTACAGTGCGCCAGTCCCTTGGCAAGTTGCCTCGGGCCAGCCAAGGAGACCTTGCAGTACACAGCTCGTGCACGCCCACTGAGCTCCATTACAGAGCAACGTATTCACTGAAGCTGAGATGGAGATATCTATAAGTTACAGACACACAGACAGCGTCTTTGTGCAGCTCTGTTCCCAGCTGTACAATCTGATTTGGTTTTAAGGACATGCCTCTTCAGGGTTATGAGGCTCCTAGGAAACTTTAATGGACAGTGGCAGAGGAATTGTCTGACCAGGTATTGTTTCTCTCTTGACTGAAGTTGTCTCTAAATTTTGTGAAGAATGTTGGGTGTTTAATTTACATTGGCATGAACTTCTTGACATTTTGATTGCCCTTAAGCACAAGAAAATATGGACGCATCAGTGTGAGTTTGTGCACTGTGTGGCTGGATGCAAGAGGAAAAAGGTGCATGCAGGCTTGTGTGTGTTTTCGACCTTTTCAGTGTAACTCTCAGTGGGTTTTGTTTTGCTTTGGGTTTCAGAGGCCAGGAAAAGCCTCC
The DNA here is from genome assembly GCA_900323345.1 of Pseudochromis fuscus. Lineage (NCBI taxonomy): Eukaryota > Metazoa > Chordata > Actinopteri > Pseudochromidae > Pseudochromis > Pseudochromis fuscus. The sequence continues at coordinate 23,523 of OOFC01050800.1, read as the reverse complement.
AGGCCTTCCTCACTCAGTGAGGCAGATTTTCCAATGATGACTAAATTCTTCTGATTGGGGCACCCTACTTCCTCTTCGCCGTGCTTGGTTGTGGTTGTGCATGAACATACAGTGTATATGTGCGTTTGTGTTTATCTATGCTGCAGCGTCTCATTGGTGTTTACAGCAAATCTGTAACATCCATGAATCCATCCTTTTTGTTTTTACAACAGCTGATCTTGTTCACAGTTGTGGGGATAATAAGCAAATAAAATCAACAACTCCTCCACCTTGTGAGATGCCAGTATTTCTCAGGTGGCACAGATTAGTGCGATTGGCTTGAGAAAGTGCAAAGCAGGCTCCTGTGATTTCATCGTTTTTTCCACAGTGCGAGCCACAGACCCTGCTCATTTCCTGAAGCTGGTAGAATAGGTGGACACGAGCCAGTGTTTAATTTAACTGCAGCCGCTTTAGCTGTGCCCACACAATCTCCTGATACCCATACTTCTCTCTCTGATAGTTCCTCACACTTTTCTTCCCATGTGCCTATATATAGACGATTACACATTTATTTTTGTAATGGCTAACGTACCGTGGTTTTAAAAATACTTGTGCAATTGAAAATTAAAGGGTTGCGGTAGATTCAGACGATCTTGATTTCCTCTCCTATTCAGCTTAATCTGATGCTAATGAGACGTTTGTTGTTTTTGTTGTAGAAGTCATCCATACTGAAGGACCTCTGGACGGCAGCCTCTACGCCAAAGTTCGCAAAAAGGAGTCGATTGAGGGAACGGTCACATCGAACGGCCTCCCACCCACTGCTGTTGAACACACTCTACCTGCGGTTGACCATGCCTTATCAGTGAGCAGCGACTCAGGAAACTCTACTGCTTCAATCAAAACTGACCGAACGGATGAAGCGACAGCAGCCCCTCAGGCTTCAGCGGTGAGCCAGACGCACATTCCCCCAGGTGAGGAGTTACCACTGGTCCATCAGCACGCCCCACCTGCCCAACAACCCATCAGTCCCCAGGAGAAAAAGGAGCTGGAGCAGCTACTGAGCGGCTTGGAGGGGCCCATGCACCGACGGACCTACCTGTCCTCCCCGACGTCTGCTGCTGGAGGGATGCTTCACCTGGTGCCCGCCCAGGTCCATGTCAATGGGCACAGCAGCATCGACCGTGAGACCGACATCTTAGATGACGAGCTGCCGACCAGTCAGGAGGGCAACAGTGTGGACAGCCTCGGGACGTTCTCCTCCACAGACGGTCGGGCTACACCGGCTGATCTCTACTACCAGTCTGAGTCACTTATCAATGGCCAGGATCATGTGCCGTATCTGGAGCGCAGCGTCCCAGAAAAGCCTCTGGAAACCGTCCAGTCACAGGTCGGCATGTCTGACAAACCCGTCACTCTGATCCAAAGTGATTCAACCCCATCATCTGGCAATTACATGGCTACCCAGAATGGCAGTCTGTACCGCTCGCAGTCATTTGGAGCAGAGCCAACGTCTATGCCACAAGCTCCCGCCCGCACCACTAGCAGCAGGGATGCCGTCCAGCGTGGGCTCAACGTGTGGCAGCGGTTTGGTGTACCCGAGGAGCCAGTCACTGAAGGCCTAACTTTCAGTCCACCTCCTTCCGTAGCAGCAATGCCCAGCCACCACAGCCTGCCACAGTTCCCTCATCGGCACAGTGCCTCCCAGCAAGAGATTGAGCAGTCTATTGAAACCCTTAATCTCCTTATGTTGGACCTGGAACCAGGCCGTTCACTGGTGACGAAATCCCAAAGTGTTCCACTGCAGGAAAACAGCGGTGTAGTGACCACCCAGCCGTCCTTCTCCCAGAACCAAACCAGGCCTTCCTACCAGGCAGATGCTGCCATTCATACCCACTTTTCTGGCCCCGTGTCCAGCCTGCCCAGCCACTCGTCACCAGCTCAGATATCCCCTGGGAAGCCGAGCACACCAGAGCCTGCACCTCTGCACGGATCTTTGAGTTACCCCCCTGAAACATCCTCACAAGTCCCTTCATCTGTGAGTGGCCACCTTCAGCTCAAGCCCATCAACACCTACCCACCAGCCGCACTGCCCCAGTCTGTAGAGGTTTCTGAGCCCCAGAGAAGCTCCAGTGCTGCCTCAGCGTCACCCCAGCCAAGAGACCCTGAGCCCAACGAAGTCTTCAACGTTGAAGGTCTGGTGGCCCAAAGAGTGGCTGGTAAGATCTAACATTTATTTATTCCATGCTGACACCTAGCTCCACCTGCAACCTCAGTACCTTAAATTTTTGAGTCTCTACTGACTTGGTGCCAACGCTTTCATCTTTCTCAGCAAACTGTAGACATCTTTTAGATCATTAAATATATTTAAGGGTGCAGCCTGCTGCAGAGGAGCAGGATCAAAGTGTTTGGTTTCATTTTTAAGGTTTGCATGAGCAGGTTGATGTCCTGCTCAGGTCATAGATGTGACTACCTGACATCCTGACTTTGCATTTACATACAGCTGAAGATAACTTACATGCATTCGGTCATGAAGCCTTTTAATTCTCATTTTATATACCATTCAGGTTTTCTTTCCAGCCGGTCACTAAAGCAGGTGATGTCAATTATGAACACCTCCTTCAGTTTGAGGGAAGCAGCTCATCAGTGAGATCAGCTGCTGGAGAGATGGTTGGAAAGAAATCCTGCAGGGTCTCAGCCTCTATGGCACGAGTTTGACACCCCTGGTCTATAGGTAGGACCTCACCCTCCAAGTATTTACCATGAGGAACTGCACAGCACTGACTCTTGGTTGTATCCCTCCACTAGCTTCTACTAAGAAGCATCCTCCCAGCATCTACCGTGAACCAGGATGGAATATATAACTGGTCCCATCAACCATGCACTGTGTACACACATATCCTGGAAAACATTGCTCTGCCGTTATCTCATTTCCTGAATGTCACCTCATCAGTCCCATCACTCTAACAGAGCGGATAGACTCTCTCCAGTGCAGCAGGTTGACTGTCCCTAGATAAGCACATCAGACATCCTGCAGAGCGGCAAGACATGGAGCAAAGTAAACATGAAGCAGGACGATGGCTGAGCCCTCAGATAACATGCACCAGAAAAAAACACTGTGCTTCACTTCTTTTTACTGTCATTTAAATGAAGAAGGTGTTTGTGTTGGTAAAATGGATTTTAGCCTTTTCTCTTTATTAGGACTGGTTCAGCAACTGTAAATAATGAATACTTATCATTGCTGTGTAACGTCAGAGGACAGACTTTATGAAAAGCATCTTTTATGTAACAGAAAATGTTCGTTATCATCTTGTTCTCTCGTTCTTATCACAGGAAAAACCTCATTCTCTATCTGCTTGTTTTCCTTTTAGTTTTTTCATCATCATTCTTCTCTTTCATCATTCATCTGTTTACCCAGAGTACTCGGCTCGCGCCCAAAGTGTCATCCCCAGCATGACCTCTCAGTCTCAGTCTGAGCACCGCCGCTCTCACTCCCTCTCGGGTTGGTTCTCCCATCCTGTCTGAAGGAACACTTCAGGAACAAAGGACGTGTCCTTTATTCCCAAGAGTTTCTTCAACACAAGTCTGTGCCTGTGTTGCCTCTGAGTGTTGTGGGCTTTGGTTTGCCTTTAATGATTCCTCTTTTCTTGTTTAATAATTGACTCCCCCATCTCCTCATTTTGTCTTTTTGTTCTTTCACTTCCCCCTTTTCATGCATAACATTTTTTTCTCTGTCATCATCGCACTGGGAGAGCAGCGTCATCATCAAACTAACCACTGACTCTCTTCGTACTTACTCACTCTTCAGTCCTGTTTGTTCTGAGTTGCACTGTTCTTCCTCAAGGTTAGGGAATTACCCCAAATGTGGTGCAGAAAAAAAAAAATTGGATAATGTTAAAGTTTCACAGACAGGGGGAAGCACAATGGAGGCTCTGTCCCCTGCCAGGAGAGTGCATGTCACAAGATCCTTTTTGCCAAACTTAGGGAACAATACCGAGGCCAGGATACACTGGGCTCATTCACGGCTGCTTTTTTCTCAGCCGCACTATTTTGAAGATTTACAAAGCCAGACAAAAGACACCAAACGTAAGAGAAAGGCCCCGGTCCTAGTTGGAAACGTTACTGAGGACGTATGTGTCCGCTGAGAGCGAGTGACCACAGTGTAGACAGGATTGTTCTGTGTGAGGGGCCAGACTGGCCTCTTTAACACAGTAATATCCTTTACAGTGATGCAACACTGCTTCAGTGAGATCATATCTGCAGTCAGTAGTAGTATTCACACAAATCTCTCAAAACTCTCTCACTGATTTGCCAGGAGTACAGTCTCCTCACAGTTTCCTTAAATGACCTCCTGGCTGCAGGTGTGCACATGTGGAAACTCTCCCTCCTCTCCTCCTTCAAAAGAGAAAAACCACAGGATCACCGATCAAGTTTATGTTTTGGAAATCGATGCCATGCTCATTCCACATGATAACTGGATTTTAAATGGCTGAGAAATGGGAGAGGAGGAGAAAAAAAGAGTCAGTTTTAGGGATTACCACCCATCCCAGCTGGAAATTATTAGCCGTTGCCAGGGTAACAGCATTAGTGTTTGACAGTGCTCTGCTGTGTGGAGCAGTGTATCGTGGGTACATCTGGTTCTCAGTTTTTTAGGACCTTGTGTGATGGTGGGTGTGTTTCTGTTTAGGGGGGTGTAGACTGCAGGCTGCTTACAACTGTCAGAAGCAAGAGTCGTTTGGTTTTTTTTTTTTTGGCTAAAGCTACAGATAAATCAAACACACGGCACATCACCGACTCCATTTATCATTTAAAAAATACTGCACTGCATACTTACCTTAAATAAAACTGTCAATGAAATAAATAAATAAATTTGGAGTCTTGCGTCTGGAGAAAATCCCTTTAATACCTCAGATTTTTTTCCTGGGTGGCAATGGCAGCGAACTTCATTCCTAACTATTTGTTAAGTTTTCACAGCTGCTATCGCTAACATCTCTCCACAGATATTTGGCCGACTCCCTCACTTCAGAGTGAATCAATATTTTTACCGTCTCCACAACACTCGGGCCTGTAGGGTGTGTCTACGTGTTCATTTCCACGTATAGAGATGTCTGGCAGCATTAAGATGACAAACGCCCTCTGTGGAGTCTCCTGATGTGTCACATAAGGTCACAGTTTGTTTTTGAAGTTTCTGTCGAGATCCTTCCACCTGGAAATGTTGGGATTTATCTAAGAGGAGAAGCTCAGATGTAGTGAGTAAAGAAAAAGCCACAGGGTAAACGGCCTCAACACAAACACAACCACACTATTTGTTTCCCTCTTGTTTCCTAAACCTATTGTGTTTTCTGTCTTTCTCTCATTAACCTTCATCTTGTTGCAGGGCGGCCGCTGGGAGTCCGTCACACTGGCTTTGCTGCTTTAGCCAGCGTTTCATGCTTTGCTACATCAATCCTCTGGTCAATAGCATATTAGCTTAAAAGAAAAAAAACCCTCTTAACTCCAGCCCTGTTTGTTTTATGCTGCGAGCTTCCTCCCTGGCTCTCTCACTTCAAACCAGATTAATGAAAATCTGCTTAGTGGCTGCTTTGAGGTTCAGCCAGAACGGCCACATTGGTGCATTAGGGGAGTAACAGTCAGTTTGCAGACAGTTGTGATCATTTGTGCAGGAGAATATTATCATGAGTTTTTAACATGAGTGTGTGGTTTTTGTTGAGTGTCCTTCATGGAGTGGGTTTCGATGAATTTGAGGATTTGTGCTTCAGTTTGATGAGCAGCTAATCCTCTATTAACCCTGTGATATGCATGTTGAAAGTTCAAAGAGCCACAGCCTCCTGCAAACGCTTCGCCGTGTTTGATTGTCTGCGAAACGCACACAGTGCAGTGAGCGTTCACGATGGCTGACAACCATTAACATCCAGTGATGGAAGTGCTGGAGCGAAGCCGGATAACAAAGCAGCGGCGTCCCGCCCCTCGCTGAACTCTAACGCTCACTCTGACGTCGCCTCAGGTGTCCAGGCCCGTGTGATCTCATTGGACGAACCTGCAACTCTTCCCCGCTGCCGCATCGCCAGCGAGGGTCACAACGGGCCCGATGACGGCACATCTCCTGACGTCCCAGTTCGCTCCCCCGTTCGGTGCGTTTCTCCAGAGTTCGTCAACGCCATAGCGATGAACCCTGGAGGACGACCCAAGGAGGTAGAAATCACACTTTTGTACAACATGTTTTCACTCTGTTCCCCCACGGTGATGAGAGTTTGTGTTTTTGTTTTTTCTTCACTGCAGAGAAACATGCACAGCTACCGGGAGGCCTTTGAGGAAATGGAGGGCGGCCCCATCAGTCCCACACCCACAGTTGGTGGTGAGGCGTTTCCCCAAACCCCCGCCTTCCCCATTTCGCCGCAAACCCCTTACTTCAACCTGTGTAAGTCCCCCCTCCGGCTGACAGAGGGCACTGTGGAGCTCAGGCATAATCACACAGTTAACTATTTTATATTTGTCTTTACAACAGGAAGTTATTCAGATATTTGTGAACTTGTTCCAAAATGTATCCATAGAAATAATTTTTCCAAACATAAAGAGCCACAAAACATTTTCCACTTTCTCACCTGCAACAGCCTCCCTCTGTAAGAACCATCCAGTGACCAGATGCATAAACAACATGTGCACAAAAGTCAAGTTTTCCCACATAACCTGGTATTTCTGAACTAAAGTGTGCAGTGAGAATGTGCAACCTTCAGACCAGACGTACAGATCGTTTTCCAGAGCCAGCTGTGGGTGAAATCAGGCTAAATATAGATTTATTTATTTTTTGCCAGTTTTCTTGATTACGTCATTTTTTAAAAAACATGAGTCCCTTAAGTTTCCATTAAAAACTTTTATTAGAATTTTATTAGTGGATCTTAAATGCTCAGATCTACGATCATGAGATTTACGAAACAGAACGTAGCGTCCACACAGCTCTATAAAGCTGATAAAATTGCATATTTCCGACTGAGTGCATGCACAGAATTTAATGATAAATCTACACATAGTTTTATGCATCAGGCCTGAGGTGTTACAGGTGGTCAAATGATTTCAGCAGAGATGGTTACATGTGTATAAAAATACTCAACAGGTCATAGTATCACGATATCTATTCTGGTTTAACGTCCATTCACTCGTAAATAATGAAACTTTAGTATCAATTGAAATGTAACTTGATATTTAAGGTTCTTTATCTTGACCTAACGTCATCTTTCTCTTTTTGAACTTTACAACTGTGTTCATTAAGTCCAGAAAAACATCTATAAAACACTGTTAGGGACCAGCACACACACACCTCTTCACATCCCGTCCACTCTTGGAGTCTCTCACACTCCACATGAAAACAAGGGTCATGTATTAGGTAACTGGTTCTTCGCCAGCTCTTCCAGTTACATCATCCAGTCCTCTCGCCTGTCTCCCCCTGGGCATACCCATAAAAGTTAGTCATAAAAACACACACTGTATTTTTAACACCCGTTTTGTGGCGGGACATCTCCCCTTCCTCTGAAAGTGGGAACATTACGTCCACAGTCACACTGAGTCCAACACTTTCAGTCGTAAACAAAGGAGTGTTTGATGAAATGAGTCACAGAGAAGATAAAGAATAACAGTAATGATAAAGGAGGTAACATTGTCACTTTAGATATAAAACTGTGGGGATAATTTGTTTTGGTTTTAATCAACCAAAAAACCTTTTTCTCAGCTGAGCACAAACTCCAGTTAACTGGTGTTACTGGTTAACTGAGGACAGTTCTGCAATTACTTGCAAAACTTCTTCAAAGTGCATGGTTGGCTAATAGATCAGTGCACGTGACACCACATTATTACACTGTCCTCTGAGTACTGTGTCCTCATATCACCTGTAGCCCACACACACACACACACACACACACACACACACCACCCTTTATTAAAGGTGGGGCATCAAGGTTTCCAGTACAAAGAATTGATTGGGATTCTTTGGTAAGTGGAGGATGCACGGCTCTGTCCCGGAGATCCACCGTCCCACAGCGTCAGCCATATTGACCCCCCCCCGAGTGAACCTTTCCCCATCACAGTCCTGCACCGCTTTAGCATGATGGACACACGAGAGCAGCACGTTAAAAAAGTGAACCTGCTGCAGCTGTTGATTTAACCCTTGTATGCCCCCAGGGGTCTCCTCGTACCCCAAAGAGGAGAGGAGGCGGGGTACGAGGAGATCCCCGGGGGCATACAAGGGTTAAAGAGATACGACTGTTCACGCTGCTGCTCTCTGTGTCGCTGTTGTCATCCATGTTTGAGTTCCTGTTGCTGCCTTGTTTCACTGCAATCAGCACCCACCTCCCCCCGCCCAGCCCTGTCCAGCCATCGTTGATCATCACGCTAGAAAATTTCTGTTATCTTTAGTTTTTTTGATTTGTGTCGACGCTGGAGGGGAAATAGGAGTAATATGAAACATATTCTCAGGTCCTCATCTTTCCCTCCAGTGTTAATGAAGCAGAGACTGTGTCAAAACTACAGTTCGAGCATAAACCTCCGCCATAGACATAGTCCAGCTGTACTGATGCTACACACTGAACATGTGGTGAAACAGCCACACTATCTTGTTAAAACAACATCTCCTTGGAGGAGGTGAAGTAAAAACTGAAGGAGCTTCAATCACTGTTTCCTGTGTCTGAGTCCAGTTTGACCCAGTTCTGCTTTGTCGTCATGTTGGACACGTCTCACTCTGCTGAAGGCAGAGTGAGGTGGTGTCACCGTCAGAGGTCTGTGATTGGTCACGTGCATGTTTTGTCCCTCCCTCCATCAGAGCATGAGGCATGAGCACACCCATCTGAACATGTTGCTCGCGTGTGTAGATGTGAGACCGTGTCTTGACAGCTGGTTACCTGTTTGAATATTAAGACGTGTCAATAAAAAAACTAAAAAACAGAACAGATCACATGGAATCAAATACATGTTTAATGGTGTTTCATGTTAAAATTCAACAGTGACTGGTAGACTGTGCTAACAAGTAGCAGCTGTCAAGAAGTGCTTGATGTGTGGTACGATGTGGTGATAACTGTCCCATGTTTCTTCAGGTCGGTCTCCTCCTGGTCTTGCCAAGACCCCACTGTCAGCTCTGGGTTTGAAGCCCCACAACCCGGCGGAAATCCTCCTCAATCAAACAGGCTCAGGTTGGTTGTGACACTTTTTATTCTGCAGTACAGTGGTCAGTTTGGTAACTACATAGACTGTACATAGGATGGACAAAGCTAACGGGATGTTACCTGCTGCTTTGTGGACTCCATGAGTTTGACATTTGAATGACGCCATGTTGGTTTTTGGAGCCAGAAGTGACCATATTTGGATATGAAGGGAGGAGTGAGGAGGCGGGTCTGACCCTTGAACCTGAGGACACTGTCCAATGTAGATGAGACTGGAGTTCACCAGTGAATGAGCCTCCAAACACCTGTAAATCACTGGAGACCAGACCTGTCAACATGCCCCAAAATTTTCCTCTTTCTGAAACCTGGTATTCACTTAATGATGAAATGATTTTCAGATGGACCAGATCTGAGAAGAAGAATTAACCTAAGACATCAGAATGACTTGTAGAAAAAAATCGACTATTTCAGGATTGAAAATGAGGATTTTTTTTTTTTTTTAAGTCAACATCTAGTGGCCATTGCACAATTTTGCACTAATGCATTAACGTCACTTTTGAGACCCAGCTGCATCGTCCATTTCTATCTACAGTCTATGGGTAACTGATATTTTAAAGACCATTACGTGAGAGCTAAATGCTAGGCATGTTGCTATTGCTTTTGTTTTTTTAATCTAAACATTTGTAAAGCTCAGATCAGAGAACAAACAAAAACAAAATGTTTGTAGTTAAACAATTACAGAGCATCAGGTAACAGAAAGCTTCTCGACCTTTAGCCTTTTCTAAAATACTCTGTGTGCAGCTGAACGATAAAGGAAACATTCAGTAATAATCTCTAACAAACCACCAACACCACAGAATAAATCCAGCACAGTAAATACCTTCTCTTGCCACCTCCGTTGCTGTACCTTTTACAATATTTTGTTTCTCTGGATTATCTCCAACGATGCTCCACAGATGATGAGAGCAGTGAGGGTGAGGAAGGTAAGACGGCCGTTTCACTGCCACCGATCATCGTTGACTTTCCAGTTTTTAATCTTCACCACCCCATTTTTTATAGTGGTGTTCAGTTGTAGTCTGCCTACGCATCATGTGTGGCAAAATCATCCCATTTTTATTTCTTGTCTGGAAAAGTCACAGCCACTCTCACAGCAGCTACACTATTAGTCAATAGTGTATTTGCACTCTTGTTGCCACTCAACTATTTATTTTTGCATTGCATCACTGTTATTGAAGCAACGAGACACCCCACTGTGTAAATTCACATTTCATAAAGCACTCAATCATCAAACACACAACATGAAGCTGTTGTAAGTGTAATACTCTTTTCTTTCATATGCAGCACCAAGAAGCTACGTGGAGTCTGTGGCGAGGTCGGCAGTTACAGGCGGAGAGCCGCCCACATCACCTCGCAGCATCAGCCCACTGGGAGACGCTACGATCCAGCAGAGAAGTCCAAGTCCAACCACCCACACACTGAACCCACCTCTGTCCAGCAGCAGTCCCATCCAGAGCTCACAGGGGTGAGGCAGAGACCTGCTCCTCTCTGACACTGTCCAACAGTAGATCTTAAAGTCAACATCTAATGGAAACCTGCTTTTTAATCCTTTTAGATCCCAGCACTGAGCATATTGTTCACTGACTTAACAGTGCTAACCAAATAACTTTATATCAAAGCTCAGTCACATTTACTTCATGGTGATTAATCTGTTAGTGGCACAGTTCAGATTCTCACCAGAAAACATTGACAGAGAGTAGTAATCAATTAGTTGGAGCAGTATCATTGGTTAGTAATCAGTAGTTAGCTGGAGCAGTATCATGAGTTAGTAATCACTTAGTTGGAGCAGTATCATGAGTTAGTAATCACTTAGTTGGAGCAGTATCATGAGTTAGTAATCACTTAGTTGGAGCAGTATCATGAGTTAGTAATCACTTAGTTGGAGCAGTATCATGAGTTAGTAATCACTTAGTTGGAGCAGTATCGTTAGTTCTGTAACAAAGTGTAAAATGTTGATTTGGATTCTGATTTTAGTCGAGTTGCAAATGGTTCACTTAGAAACAACTTGTTACTTTGTTACAGTTTTTACAGATTGTCATTGAACATCAGTTCTGTCTGGTTGCTAGGTAACAGTAAACAAATGTTTGTTGGAGGTGGAGCATATTCAGTAGCTAGGGCGAAAAGCTTCCTGTTGATAAGAACTGATCTAAACAAACATATAAAATCAAGTTGTTCATCAGACATGTTTTGCTTCTCTTCCAGTGATCATCCCACAGAGAGCAGCGTCAGCACTCCGTCCCAACCCACTACTGATTCTGGCTTCCGCTCCCAGGCTACAGAAAGTGCCTACCCCACTCCCACCCCATCATATCAAGCCTTGAATACTCCCACTTCTTCCTACATGGATTCCAGTTCACCCGTCCCCTCCTACCTTGGCACTACTACCCCCACACTGTCCTACCTTGGGCCCAGCGTTCTCTTGGGGAACTATCCGGTTTCGGATCCCAACCCACCCAACGCAGAACCTTCTCAGCCCACAGTCACCCATGGGAGTCCTCATACACAGCGCCAGAACATCCTTGGCTCCACTCACAATCCCGTCCTCCAGCAGCGCCCCATTGTTAGTCATGATGGTTCCATCATGAGCCAGCAAGCATCACCAGCTAACGGCTTTGAAGTGGGCATGGCAGGTCTTGGTACCAGTCCCATCCTTGGTCGTCGTCCGTCTCAGGGAGCTCAGAGCAGCCCGGTCCTCAGCAGACAGGCCTCTTTGGGACAAGGGTCTCAGCAGAGCCCGATCCTCAGCAGACAGCCGTCCCTGGGTCAGCCTCTTCAGAGCAGCCCTGTGCTCAGCCGACAGCCATCAATCACACACCCTCAAGGGAGTCCAGTGTTGGGCCGCCACCCATCTGTTTCACAGATGTCCCAGAGAAGCCCCAGTTTAGACCGTCACCCCATGCACAGTGGTTACACCACGCCAGATGAAAGGCATGGGAACCTGTCACGACAGAGCAGCTCCTCGGGCTACCAGGGACCACCCACTCCCTCTTTCCCCATCTCGCCCGCGGGCTACCAGGACGGTGGCATGATGGGGATGGGTGTAGGGTTCAGGCAGGGCAGCCCGGCCCCGGGTTTCCAGCCTCAGCTCCCAGAGAAACGGCGCATGTCGAGCGGCGACAGACCAAACGGAGCGCTGTCGTATGGCACGTTGAACGGGAAGATAATGTCTCCGATGAGTGGAGGAAGCACTCCCAGCTACTTCCACACCCTCTCCGACTTCTCAAGGTTCAATATGCCCGGTAAGGAGTTACATTTTATGGAGGAAGATGAGGCCCAACAAGTACAGATTCTTCCTATCTCTTTCTGAAATACATCTCATCTCCTGTTCAGACAGCACCTTAGTGAACACTTACTTAGGGCTAGAGCTTGTTGCCTCCTCTCTCTTTTATGGGATATTTCTAAACGCAAACCTCTGTTGATGCTGTAGACTGAACACTGCTGCCCTCCAGTGGTGAAATCAAGATTTTCCTGGTCAACAATTCACTCAAAAGCAACAGATTTTGCATGATTTCAGGATTTATTTTGTTTTGTTTCTTGGGTAATAACATCTCTCTACTAACTACTAACAGACAAACCTACCCTCCTTGGTGCAGGTAGATATCTAAAGACTTGCCATGCTCAGTATAATCAGGCACTCAAAGGTTATTTTGATATTCAACAAGTGAGATGTGTTGACATGGGTTTTCTGGCATTCAACAGAAAAAAATGTTTTGTGCTTCCAAGTGTATTTTCAATTATGTGAATCATTTCCTTAAATAACCTGAGTGATTCATTTCAAAGGTATTTGAGCAGGACAAAGCAGATCTATTTCACTGACATTGTTGTTGTGTTTGTTGCAGATGGCAGCCCTGAGAGCCGGCTGAATGTCAAGTTTGTTCAAGACACGTCCAAGTTCTGGTACAAACCAGACATTTCCAGAGAGCAAGGTGAGCTGCTCTGTTAGGACTTCTCCTTACATCAGTGTCTGATCATATTCATGGTCCGAGTGGGTGCAGTTATAGTTTGGAGTTAGTTTTATCTTCCTTGTGACCGTTGTAGCCTCAGAGTCCACAAAAATGTTTCGATCATTGTATTAGGAAACAATTCACCAGAAATTAGTCTCTAATCTGAAAAGACTCAACCCCTCCACACATGATGCTGCAGCATTCAGCTGTGTCTGCTCCTGTTAGCCTGAACAGCTGTCCTTGCTAGCAAGTTGCTTAAGCTACATGGATGAATTGAGTATTAGTTTGAAGCAGTCAGGCGGGAGTGACGTGACTCCTTTGTTAAAGCTGAAGTCATGTGTTGTATTTCACAGACGTAAGCCCAGGATCCCTCCACAATCATCACTTTGATAAATTCAAATACACATGTTTACAATCATGACTGTGCATGTCGACCTGCACAAAACATTTCTGTTCCTGTGTGTTTTGCTTCTGAGATCAGTGGCTATTGGCTTCCTCGTCTGCATTTGCTCAGGGCCCGTGTTGGATTATATCACGTTAAACACAAGCACATGCTCGACTGCGATGACATCAGACGCACACAGAGTTTATACTTAGTGCAGTGCCCTCCCGGAGTGAAAGCCGCACCATATGTAGAGCATTAGGGAACATCTGCATGTGTTGCTCATCTCATCCATCTTCCTTCCTTAAACTGTCACATGTGGACGGACTCGGGCATTCAGCTAAATAGTGAAGTAAAGGCTCTGAAGCTCCTCTCCTTGAACAATGGAGTGTCTGAAGTGAAGTGTCATGTTAGAGGTTGTACTTCTAATGAAATACAGACTGACGGCAGTTTGTTGAAGACCACGTCAAGACTCATTCCACCTTACCCTGTCGAGCTTTACATTTGACTCCCTGCTACCTGTTTCCTGGTTTCACCTTCATCCTCTAACGTGATTTTTCTGAGCTACAAATTCAGTCGCCCCAAATTAGCCAGTTCAGTATGACGAGCTTATGCATCGCACGCAACTTCTCTAGTTTTCTATAGTCTAAGATACACTTCTATTTGATAAGTACTGTCATTAAAGATGTAATGTCATAATTTAGTATTATGTAGTTCATCCTGTTGGTTCATGTACTATGCTGTTGTGTTTTTACTACAGCCTCCCAAAAGACTGCAGATGTAAATTAGATTAATAATAAGTCCTGATACAGTTTATCAAATAATCCTGTAGATTATTGGACATGGAACAAACAAATACATAAATACAAAGGCTAATGACAGGTTCAGATGACACAATATTTATGTCTCATGAGGAGGAGTGTGATTGGATGATTGTAGCCTCCTAAAGTCTTGCTATAACTTGTCTAAGGCAACTACACAAAGACTGCACTAGCCTTGCCTTTCACGACCAGTGTGAAGCAAATGGAAACAATGGGTCACATCAAGAGACACTTTACTTCTGGTTGTGCACATGCAAAAAAAACCAACTCATATTTGAATCCCTTACTTTTATGTAAGGAGGCATCCAGATGTGTTGTCAGCAATGACACTGCAAGGGAGAAAAGATGAGCTGCAATGCCCATACCCTGCATCATCAGTGTCAGGCTGTTTCTGTGGCAGCAATGTGAGCTCAGCGTATAAGTTGGAGGTGATATCATCACAGTGACAATCCTCATATGGTAACAAGCTTGTAGTGTATTACCATGTTGGACCACTCAGGAGAACTGAGCCACAGCTCGTACCATGGGACATCTACAAATTGTAAGATTTGGGTTTGATTCCCAGCTCCTCTTGTCCACATGCTGAAGTGTCCTTGAGCAAGACACTGAAAGTCACTTCTGATTGTGGCTGGACCTTGCATGGTGTCTCTGTAGCCGTCAGTGTGTGTGACTGGATGACTGAGAAATAAATTGTGTGAAGTATGAAGTAACTGAGTGTCCACTGTGTTCCAGCCATCAGCCTGCTGAGAGAGAGGGAGCCTGGAGCCTTTGTTATCCGGGACAGCCACTCGTTCAGGGGGGCTTACGGCTTGGCCATGAAAGTGGCCTCTCCTCCGCCCTCCGTGCATCCGAACAAGAAAGGTAGGAGGTGGGACGATGACGAAAACAACAAATGTTTAGTTTGACTCCCCCGGTGTCTTTGTCCTGGTCTTGGTTTTATGTCAGGGTGGAGGTAGAGTTAAGGTTAATATCTTAATACCAGAGATGTGAGGTGATGTCTCCATGTTAATCAGCTGTGTGTGACTGAAGCTCACTCACCTCGTCCTGTGTTTTGTTGCAGGTGACCTCACCAACGAGCTGGTGAGGCACTTCCTGATCGAGAGCAGCCCCAAAGGAGTGAAGCTGAAAGGCTGCCCCAACGAGCCGTACTTTGGTCAGTGAAGCCCTCCAGCTGCCCTCTCTCATTTCAAAAACACACACTCACATGCACGCTGACAGCTCAGTAATGAGTTCAGAGGAAAAGTCAGACATCAGGACTTTCTCTCTTTGTGCCCGTCACAGATCTGCACCCCTGTCCAACTTCTAAAACCTATAATCCTACTGTAATTATAGTATTGACTGAAGTGATCTAACTCATGTTCAGCCTACTAATTACACTCCATGACGTGTGTGTCGCTGCATGTGTTTGTGTATTCATGCACCGTACACTCCTCCTCAGCCAGATCCAGCCAGCAGGCTTCTGTGAGCGTCTCCTTGTTTTCATCTTTCTACTTTATTCATCACTCGTTTACTTTTTGTGGAGCTGGTGCTTGTATTTCTTATCAAATCTGACTTTAGTTTTAACATATACAGATAAAGGTTTGTGATAAACTACAATTCAGAGGCTCACCTACTAAATTAATCAATATTTTTCTACCTGTAAATCATTGGAGCAGCACAGCACCTGAAGGATTGATTGTTGATTGACACATTGAAATAACAGCAGACGTACAGATAATTGGATGAAGTAAATGGAGGATAGAAATCACAACTTTGAGCTTCATGATCTTAGTTTGGGTATTTAGTTTCACTGGACCTGGACAGTGATGGGGCAGAAGACATTCCCCTCAATAGAGTTTGTATCTCAAAGCAGTTACACAAGTGACATTAATTAGGTACAAGTCATTTTAAACTAATAAAACAGGAGTCAGTGCTCAGTAAAAATAAAAAAATCAGTGAGTTAATTTAACTACAAAGTACTCAGAGCAGAAACCTCTGCCTGGGCATAATCCAGCTGTACTGCTGCTATAGACTTACTGCTGCCCCCTTGTGGTAAAATAGCAACATTATCTTGTTCAAACATTGACCCATTACACTGGTGCAATAATAATAATGATAATATTTTATTTATAGAGATCTACAAAGAGAAAATGTTGGAAATTAAAGTAAAAAATAAATAAAATTTTACTTGAATTTACTGGAAGTGATAATTGGCTCCAGCCTCCAACTTCAGATAAAAACAAAAATCAAAATGATCCAAAACTTGATTGGAGGTGTGATCACATGTTTTCTAATTCATCTTCTCAAAATATGTAACATTTTATCTCAGAATTTGCAGAGCAGTGTTATAAAATATGATTTTCAGGGAAATCATTTGAAATAGAACCAGCAAAACCAGGAAGTGTTTTTCATGTCCCAGATTCAACTCCAAATTGTCCAGTTTCTATCCAGACAATCACAGTTTTTACTACATCCTTACACATGACAACAGCAGCAATCCAGGAATTGAAGCAGTGTTACTGAAACAGTTTGCTCTGGTTCTGCTGCTTGTAGTGTATCAGCTGTACAGTGAGTCCACTCTGTGTGGGAAGTGGCTTCCAGTGAAACTCCAGAAAATGTTGAAGTATAAATGCTTGTTTTTGACTCTGGTTTGTTTCTTTTTGGCAGGTTGTCTGTCTGCCTTGGTCTACCAACATGCTATCACACCACTGGCCCTGCCCTGCAAACTCCTCATCCCCACCACAGGTATGTGCCTCCAAGTGTGTGTTCAGTAACATTAACGCTGATGTAAGTGTTTCTGGTACTTCAGAGAGTTTGCTACATGTTTAGTGTTTGCTTACTGTGGTCTGCTGTGTGAATGTGCAAGCAGTGCAAACAGTGAGGTATAAAACAGGTCTCATGGTCTTGTTGTTTTTGTTGTGTCTCTTCAGGATTGTGTGCGTGAGTGTAACAGTGGATTTGAACAATATTAATATCCTGAGTCCACTGTCATTTTCCTATTTTCTCAGCAACTAAATGTTACACAGCAAAACAGTTTGACAGTTGTGATGGATTTGGGATGCTCAGTCTTAAGTCTGTTCTCTGTAATGGCAGCTGAACACAAACCCTCTGAGTGTTTGTGTCTGTATGTGAGTAAAAAGAGTAAAATATGTCAGATGACTTTGTTGCACTAGTGGTTGCAGAGTTCATCCCTAAATTCATGTTCATAGCATCTAAAATACAAACAATATTGCACAGATGAGCTGCAACTCATTTTGCATCTGTGGATATTTGAGTTGCTGCAGGATTTTCAACAGAATATAAAAACCATCTTTGTTGCATAAAGCATCACCTGATGTATCCCTGCAACTCCTTCAGGACTCCTCATGTCTTTACTCCTGTTTTATGCAGATCTCATTGAGGAAGCACCAGAGGTCACAACAACAAACCCACTGGCTGAAAGGCTGAAACAAGGAGCAGGTAAAACCTCAACTCATCCTCAGTATTAAGTCCAGACCCTTCATCTGATCTCAGCTCTACCACATTATTAACATTACTGATGTATCCTGAATGATATTCACTGATTCTGACCACATGACGTCCTTATGTTATCCAGTGCAGAGGGCCCCTGCTGATTCCCATGGTAAACCCTGTGCACTTTATTTGGAAACCTCCATCTGGAATGTGCATCACATGTTTGTTGTCTGCCTGTTTGTTGTTACCTGCTCAGATGAAGACGAGTATTTACTGTCCTGTGTGACAGACGTCCTTCTACAAATGTCTTTTAACAAAAGCTTCTCAGGAATGTTTGATGTGGAATGATCTGGACTGATCCTCTAAAACCTTGGCTCTGTTGCAGACAGCATGCTCTCTAATGAGAAGACCTCAGTATTACTGCATGAACAAGCCGCTGATGGTTCTGTTTGATATGTGTTTAACTGGGACGTCTGCTCTCTTCCCAGCATGCAACGTTCTCTACATCAACTCAGTGGAGATGGAATCTCTGACGGGCCCTCAGGCCGTTGCCAAGGCGATATCTGAGACACTGGCTGCTGCTTCACCACCTACTGCCACCATCGTGCACTTCAAGGTGTCTTCACAAGGCATCACGCTCACTGACAACCAGAGGAAGTAAGTCTGAGTCCTTCCTGTCCCACCTGAGCTCCTGAGGTTTGAGTGATGTCTCATGAGTCTAACTACAGACATATTTTAAGAGAGGCTCTTAAATCCTAAATGTGTTGTTAAAGGGGCCAGTATCAACACGAGCCACTTCACACAAGCAGAGGACAAACATCTAAGACACACTTAAAGGACTGAAGCTGTGATAGTTACTATTCTATTAACTGCATTATTTTGAGAGTTGGGATGAATCAGACTGTACATAACAGATGGATGTAGTCACTGTGACATCACCTGTTGGTTTGTGGACTTGCAGTTTGAATCCAGGAGTTGGTTTTTTTTTTTGGACTCACAAGCGACCATATTTGGGTATGAGGGGAGGAGTGAGGAGGCGGGTCTGAGCCTTGAACCTGAGGATGCTAATATATATATATTAGCACCATTTCTCCACTTCTCTCATTACATTTTTTTCCCACAAGTCATTCTGGTGTCAACAGTGTCATCTTATCAATGTCCTGATGATCCATCTGAGAATAATGTCATTAAGTAGATGCTAGGCCTTACAGAAGGGTATATTTGGGGGTGTCACTGGTGTGATTGACAGTCCTGGTCTTGTAGACCACCTCAGATGCTCTCCCCTCTTATCAAAACAACTGACTCCAACAAACTACCTCTTGGCTTCAAAATACCAACAAACCAATGGTGACCACACTGTGACTGCCTCAATCTGTCCTGTACAGTCTTGAGCAGCTGGACTAATTAAAATAGTTATATAAATAAATGTATAAAATCAACAAGGTAAAACATATTAGTCATGCTCAAATCATACACATTACAGCATTATGATGTATTTTAACCTCCAGATTAAACTGTTGGTGCAGTATAAACCTGCCACTCTGCACCAGGCACATGGCAGCATGTTTTTTTTTAAACCAGTGTGTTTTGTTTGTCCCTCATCTGTGTTTTGCTTGTTTTAAGGCTTTTCTTCCGACGCCACTACCCTACAAACACTGTCACGTTCTGCGATACTGACCCTCAGGACAGAAAGTGAGTACATGACATCAGTAAATGTTATCACAAGGTGGTGGTGTTATTTCACCACAACAGCATCAGTACAGCTGGATTATACTGAGGTGGAAGTTTGTACTCTGTGGGGGTTTTAGTTACTTCTTACATTAGTGGTTTATTTGCTGTCCTTAAGATCTGTCCCCGTTTCATCCAATCAGTGCAGCCTTTAGATTTTACTTTAAGATGTTGACGTTAACATTTGTATCTATTTTTTCCAGGTGGAGCAAACCTGAGGGAGGCACAGTCAAGTAAGTAAAACTTTCTTTAACTTCTGTCACATTTGCCATTAGATACTTTACAGTTTGGATCTAAATTAGCTGCTGAAGTGTCTGCCAGTTTGATATTATTCATCAGTCTGATACATAAATATCTACCTCTGATGTCCCAGGATGTTTGGGTTTGTGGCGCGTAAGCAGGGAAGCACAACAGACAACGTCAGCCACCTCTTCGCCGAGCTGGACCCCGACCAGCCTGCCAGCGCCATCGTCAACTTCGTCTCGAAGATGATCGCCTCGCAGAAACGATGAGAGCTGTCAGCAAAAAACAACAAAACAAACCCTGGCGCTTTAAAAAAAAAAAAAAAAAAGCCTTTGGTTATTTTTCTTTCCTTTTAACCACAGACACTTTCAGTTTTGGACAATTTAGCATTTGGTTTTATGCGTCACCTTATTTTTCCTGCTCTTTTACATTTAAGCAAACGTGTGTGTGTGCGAGTTGTGTCTGTAAGCATGAAGTGAAAGAGGTGGCGAGTGTGTGGTGTGTGTGTGCAGCTCACATGCATGTGCTTTTCTTCTCTTTTCTTTTCTTTCTTGGACGGACTCCAGGATGGACCAGAGGAAGTGCAGGACGGGGCGTGGCTGTGTGAGACAATGGGACGGGAGGTGATTTGAATCTCCCTGGCAGGGTAAAAACTCATGAACAGGAAGGGGGAACGACATGTGTGTGTGCAAATGTTATTTTTTTAGCAATTGTTCCATCATTTTTTTTAAAAAAAGAAGAAGTGATGTAGTGTGATGTAAGAGGTGGATTGTAAATCTATCAGGCTTTTTGACTGGTCAACCAAAGATTTTAAAAGAAGTAGTCAGGGCGTGTGTAGTGTGTGTGCCACTGTCGGAGGCTCAGAAGTATTCTTTTGTAAAACAAATATGGCTGCTTAATCAAAAATACTGTTCAAAAGAAACTGTTTCTTTCTGTATGTACTGATACTGTAGGTCAATCTGCACCGTTACCGATCTGCAAAAAGTGTTTTTTTGCAGCTGGTGAGGTGTGTGTAAATATTCTAGTTTGCTTTTTGAGTAGGACTGTTCTAGACGACGTTTGGTGCCTGACTTTGTTTCCTAAAAGCAGAGAGAAAACAAACCTCCTCCATGCTGTCTTAAATATGCAAACTGAAGGTTGTTCTCCAACACTTCCCTGTTCCATGTAGCTAAAGATGTTGTTCCTCTGAACGTGCAGCAAGTCTGAAGGTATCAGCTAAACCTCGACTTGTCTGCAGTATCAGTGTGAGCACATCGGTGGGAAGGCCACTGCAGAGTCTCTGGATTGTTTTTGTCAGACGAGCAAAAAAAAAAAAAAAGATTTGCTTCCTGTCTGCTGCCATCCTCATCTTCAGCACATAGCCACCAGATTTCTCTCTCCACTGAAGAGCAGCTTTGTGAGGACCATCACTGCTCTTCAGTTTCCGTCGATAGCGAGAAGCTCTTTGCGTCAGCCAGCCAAAACTGTTAACACTCACCCTACCCAAAAGTAAGCTATACATATAAATATACATATACAGATAAATATATATATATAAAAACTTCCAAACAGTGACTTAAGATATTTATTTTTTTTGCTTTGTTGCTCTGTTATCTTGTATACATGTATTATAAAGTATACATCAAGATTACTGAAAGCAGGAAGAAAAGATTGCTTTTATTTTGGCTAAAGTCAAGTGCATTTGACATATATAAGATGTAAAGTGTGTGCATTTAAAAGTGTATCACTGTTATTTTTTTGAATGTTTTTTTCACAGCATTTTCTTTTTGTTAACATTGTTTTCTTGGGGAGCTTTTGTGTTGGGGGAAATATTTTGTATGAAAGGTTGTTGTTACTAAAGTCCAAATTGGAGATATCCTGAAGCCAACACAATTGTTTTATTGATTAACTTAAACCTGCCTAGAAAATACATTGTCCACGTCTATAGCACTTAAATGTTGAAGTATTATCAGTGTGTTTCTACTTGTGGATGTTGACAGTTGCATTTTCATGTCATTGCATGTGTGGAGGCAGATTTAACAGTTCCCAAAACCACCTCAGAAAAAAAGATCTGGAGCTTGTGGAAACACAGTCGGTTAAATCAGTATCTGCTGCCCTCATGTGGTGAAGAGAGATCACTACAAATGGAACCACTTTTATCCTTATACAGTGTTTTAGCTGTTTATGCCACGTCGGATGTTAAATGTTTGAGGTAAAATAATTTGAAAATCGAGAAAACAAACTTAATGTTGATTATAATTTTCTTAAAAAATGAGTTGCATTTTAAATATGATCTCCCTTCTTTAACCCTGAAAGTGAACAACTGCTTGGTGTAAAATAAATAAGGGTTAGTGTGGAGCTGTGCATCGACTCTGATCTACGTCTTCACAAAGAAAAAGATACAGCACTTACAGGGCTTTTATATCTGACTAGAATGATCCATTATTTATTAGCAGGAGCTTGCATGCTCAAGTCAAATTGTAACTTTAACGCTGCTGACTAATGTGTACACAGCATCCTCCAGTTTATTCAAGCCGCCCTTTACCAGAGAGATAGTAATCAGGTGTTGATTTTCACGTGTCTTGACTCGGCTTATGAGACGATAAAAACTCAATATTTTTGCCTACGAGTGTTTGAGGTGAAAGGACTTCCTGAGTTTCAAACTGAATGTTAGTCATTTGTTTTTTATGCCGAGGTGGAAACTCCAGTGGGGTGTTCCCACTCTGACCGATCAGTCCGGACTCTGACCGATCAGTCCGGACTCTGACCGATCAGTCCGGACTGTAGAATGTGTGTGAATGAGCTACTATGCCTGTATAGAGCTTTGTCATTTTTTGGTTTGCTACATTGTATGGCTTTTACTATTTCTGATGGAAAAAAAACACATTAAAAAGCAGTACAACTCAAAATGGACATCAGTGTGTTCTTTTAGAAAACAGACAAAACAGCTTTTAGTGGTTAACTGCAGTTAATTTGAGTAATAAGTGTTAATTTTATGTCATTTACAGTTGTCTGTGTTCCCTGTCTCCCCTGTAACATGATCAGTGTTTATTAACATGAGATGAAATGATATTTTCAGATTATTATCAGTCCTATTTAGTGGATCTTTCGTCAACTTCACAGAACGTTCAGTTTTTGATGAAAACAATGCAACTTAAATGAAATTTGTTTTCATAGTTGGACATATTAAATTTACAGAACTAATTTATGAAGATGACTGCACCACAGACCCACTGTGTCACACAAAGCTGGTGAGTGTTTAAATTAGATTGGAGACAGTGTTTCCCAATCATCCAAACTAAATCACTAAATCACTGTATTAAGTAAAAACCAAATATATAGCCAAAAATATTTGTTTCACTGATGTTCAGGATGTATGTAGAAATTTACTGCAGTCAGTATTATATTGTACACACTAATAAACTGTCATAGACAGTACAGTCTTAAAATGACCTTAATGTAGTGTATCATAGAAACATACATAATATCATAATAATAATAATGGTTTGGATTTATATGGCGCTTTTCTCTGGAAGTCCAGACTCAAAGCGCTCGTACAGAGACCATTATTCATTCACACCCATTCATACCGGTGGTGGTAAGCTAAGCTAGCCACAGCTGCCCTGGGGCAAACTGACGGACGCGTGGCTGCTAATTTGCGCCTACGGCCCCTCCGACCACCACCAACCCATTCATCCAACATTCATGCAGGGCAAGGTGGGTAAAGTGTCTTGCCCAAGGACACACCGACAATGACTGGGAGGAGCGGGAATCGAACCACCGACCCTTCGGTTGGTAGATGGCCGCTCTACCAC
>OOFC01050799.1:0-39846 GCA_900323345.1 Pseudochromis fuscus | reverse complement strand
AAAAAAAAATTCCAGCTAATTATGGTAAATGTTTTAACAGTGTTTTTTTTCCTTGATTTACTTACTTGTTTATATTGCATTATTGTTATTTTGACCTCTTGTACATGTCCTTGTTGTGGTGTCTTATCTTATGAACAGCAGTGTTCAGTATATAGCATCTGTACAGGTAGATTATGTGTTGGTGGAGGGTTGTGCTCTCCGAGTGCTTTCTTGTTGGATAATTTTATAACGGACTCAAGTTTCAGGTTTAGTTCGGTTGCCAACATGAGGCAGGTTCTGTCAGTGTGGTCTTGTATTTGTTGTGCTTAGACAAACAGCATTACACCCCTAAAATACACCATATTATGTTTTAAACATGACACACCACCTGCTGATTCCCTGTTGTTTCTGCCTCTTCCAGATAAACCATCATGATTCCCATCACAGAGCTCCGGTACTTTGCTGACACCCAGCCAGCGTATCGTATCCTGAAGCCATGGTGGGACGTTTTCACCGACTACATCTCCATCGTCATGCTGATGATTGCAGTGTTCGGTGGGACGCTGCAGGTCACGCAGGACAAGATGATCTGCCTGCCTTGCAAGTGGGTCGTCAACATGTCCTGCGAGACCATGCCGGTCCCAAATATGACCATCCCCTACGCACCGGAACCCAAAGGCATTCAGTACAACCTCGACCGGCATCAGTATAACTACGTAGATGCTGTCTGCTATGAGAACAAGCTGCACTGGTTTGCTAAATATTTCCCCTACCTGGTGCTACTCCACACGCTCATCTTCCTGGCCTGCAGCAACTTCTGGTTCAAGTTCCCCCGCACAAGCTCTAAACTGGAGCACTTTGTCTCCATCCTCCTCAAGTGCTTCGACTCTCCCTGGACAACAAGGGCTTTGTCTGAGACCGTGGTGGAGGAGAGCGACCCCAAGCCTCTGGGAAAAATGAACGGCTCGATGGACAAGAAGGCCTCGAGCGTGAGCGAGGACGTCGAGGCTAGCGTGCCCATGCTCCAACGAACAAAGTCCAGGATCGAACAAGGGATTGTGGATCGCTCTGAAACTGGGGTTTTAGACAAAAAGGAAGGGGAGCAGGCCAAGGCTCTTTTTGAGAAGGTGAAGAAGTTCAGGATCCATGTAGAGGAGGGTGACATAGTGTATCGTCTTTACATACGCCAGACCATCATCAAGGTAATCAAGTTCATACTGATAATCAGCTACACAGCCTACTATGTAGGATACATCAGATTCAGTGTGGTGTGCCCGGTGAACATTCAGAAGCTAACAGGGTACAGCATGTTCCACTGTGCTCACCCATTAGCAACTCTCTTCAAGATCTTGGCCTGTTTCTACATCAGCCTGGTGGTGGTTTACGGGCTCATCTGCATGTACACTCTTTGTTGGATGCTCAGCCGCTCCCTCAAACGATACTCATTCGAATCGATCCGCGAGGAGAGCAGCTACAGCGACATCCCCGACTTGAAGAACGACTTTGCCTTCATGCTACACATGATAGACCAGTACGACCCTCTCTACTCCAAGCGCTTTGCTGTGTTTCTGTCAGAGGTGAGCGAGAACAAGCTGAGGCAGCTGAACCTGAACAACGAGTGGACACTGGAGAAGCTGAGGCAGCGCATCACCAAGAACTCCCAGGACAAGCTGGAGCTGCATCTCTTCATGCTCAGCGGGATCCCGGACACAGTTTTCGACCTGGTGGAGCTGGAAGTGCTCAAGCTGGAGCTCATCCCAGATGTGACCATCCCTCCAATCATTGCCCAGCTTTCCAACCTGAGGGAGATGTGGCTCTATCACACACCCGCTAAAATCGAGGCTCCAGCTCTGGCTTTCCTGAGAGAGAACCTGAAGTCCCTCCACATCAAGTTCACTGACATCAAGGAAATCCCACTGTGGATCTACAGCCTGAAGAACCTCAGCGAGCTCCACCTAACCGGGAACTTGAGCGCCGAGAACAATCGCTACATCGTCATCGATGGGCTCAGAGAGCTCAAGAGTCTCAAAGTGCTGCGTCTGAAAAGCAACCTGACCAAGCTCCCGCAGGTGGTGACGGATGTGGGCGTGCACCTTCAGAAGCTCTCCATCAACAACGAGGGCACCAAGCTGATGGTGCTCAACAGCCTGAAGAAAATGGTCAACCTGACGGAGCTCGAGCTCGTTCGCTGCGACCTCGAACGTATTCCACACTCCATCTTCAGTTTGCACAACCTGCAGGAGATCGACCTGAAGGACAACAACCTGAAGACCATAGAGGAGATCATCAGCTTCCAGCACCTGCACCGGCTCGTGTGCCTGAAGCTGTGGTACAACCAGATCGCCTACATCCCCATTCAGATCGGAACGCTCACCAACCTGGAGAGGCTCTATCTGAACAGGAACAAGATCGAGAAAATCCCCAGCCAGCTTTTCTTCTGCCGCAAGTTGCGCTTCCTGGACCTGAGCCACAACAATCTGACCAGCATCCACGCTGATGTGGGCTTCCTCCAGAACCTGCAGTATTTCGCTGTGACGGCAAACAGGGTGAGGACCAAAACAAATCTGACTCTGTCTCTGTCTCCACTGCACTATCTGTCTATCAGGTGTGATTAAGATAATCTCAAAGGTCAACACTTGTAAAAGCTGAGATATTCATGGAGAGATTGAGAATTATAGCGTTGGAGATAAGTGTATGGTTGAGGGATGCAGGTGCGTTGAGGCTACAAAAAGGTTTAAAATGCTTCTGGAAAAGTTGTAATTATCAAATTATACAAATTGGTGTCACACACTTTAGATTTGAGCCCTCTGGTCTGGAGTGAAGCACAGATTTTACTGCTAGCACTTCCTTTTTCTTCATTTAAGCCAGTAAATGAAAAGTGAATTTCAGAGTAAAATTCTCAAGTACAACTCCATAAGTCTAACCTCACCTTTTAAGGAGAGACAAAATAAGTTCAGTCTCCTCTAGATGTCCTCAGAAATGAATGATTTACTTTTTAAGAAAACCATCGTTCATGGTGTCAGTTGTAGCTGAGGCCAACATCTTGACTTTGAGATGATTTCCTAACAAAGCGACGTAGGAATTTCATTCACAGAGATGTAGTTTGTTTCACTGTGAGATTCTTCTGATCTCACTGTTGAGGCATGAATACAACACGCCATGTGTTTCTAGTAAAGCTCTACTATTGCTGCTGTTTTACTGCCTTTACTTGTGTGGTTGCACACTGAAAATAGCTTCCAGCAGGTTTGTGTGCAGCCACAAATAGCTCCATTAAACAAGATCCTTTTTATGTTTTTTAAGGCCTCTCTTGCTTCAGCCTTATTTACACTGTCAGCACATTATCAATTCACAAGTTGTAAAAATTGGTAATTGTGAGGTTTTTAATTAGATGGGATTTTACAGAGCATACAGTAAAGAAGTTGATGAACCATTTTCTTTTTCCTGTATTGTAAATTTGCCTTAAATCTGAAATTTTGAGCAGCTTTTATTCTGATTGTGATTGGTTTCCTGAGTGGTGATCTGGGTTTGTTGTTTTTTAATTGGGTAGCATCTGAAGTAAATATAATCTAGAAGTTCTCCACTCATCACAGTGGTGCTGCTAATCCCTGCCTCATCCAGACAGAGCCTATGGATTACGAATTGAACTAGTCATCCTTTCTGTTCTCCTCTTCATCATTCTTCCTCTTATCCTCTCCACTTCAGATCGAGACTTTACCCCCGGAGCTGTTCCAGTGCAAGAAGCTGCGCACTCTGAATCTGGGCAACAACTGCCTGCAGACGCTGCCGTCTCGCTTCGGAGAGCTGACCGGCTTGACCCAGCTGGAGCTGAGAGGGAACCGTCTGGAGTGTCTCCCGGTGGAGCTGGGCGAGTGCCGGCTGCTGAAGAGGAGCGGCCTGGTGGTGGAGGAGGACCTGTTCAACACGCTGCCGTCAGAGGTCAAAGAGCAGCTTTGGAGGGCCGACAAGGAGCAAGCCTGAGCCAAATTAGAGCCGAATCAGAGAAGCAACAGAGATTTTGGTAAAGCCAGGGTAAGCTGAAGGGTGATGCAGGTACTGAAGAGTGAATAGTGTTGGAAATAATTGATTTCCATTTGTTAAGGACAATTCTCACAAGCGAGCTCGCTGATGGAGGTGGGTTCAGTAATGTGGCTTTCTGTGTTTCATCCTGAGTGTAGGGTTTAAACTATAGGATGCAGGCAGGGGATGTGGAAAATGCATGCCACAGTCAGACCTTTCTAAAGCTAATCTGTTTAGTCCAAACAGCCAAAAAAATAACAGAGTATCTGCACAATTCAGCCTCACCGGTGAGCTACGTGTGCTCACTCTCACACCATCACCACAGGATACACGCACAGAGCAGATTTTACCCTTGAAATTTTTACAGTTTGCAGTGTGGCTCACGATGCTAGCAGGTGTTATTATTAAATATAATGCAACTGATAGCCAGTCTGTTGAGGCATGTAGAGTTGTGGCTGTTTTCTTCAGGCTCTTCTCACGCTCCACCTGCTCGGGGAGGCGTCTTTTTGTGCCGACTGAACGACTCCGACGCCCGTCCTGCAGGTGACCTCACAGCTCAAGGCCTTAACTGAGAGTGAGACTGATGAGGAAAATAAAAGCTGTCAAGTATTCAGTGGAAACACGTGGGAACAGACTCTACAGTGCAATGTCTAAACACGCCGCAGTTGTTAATTTATAACGTGGGCCTGTGTGGCGGGCTGTTAACTGCACGAGGAGGAATCCACTGTTCTTCATCTAACATCCATCATTTAACCATGTGACACGGGCTTTACTTTATGTACACGACTTAACATCACACACCTAACACATGTGTGAGATGGGCTTGGAAAGGATTTATTTTGAAATATTACTGTGCATTGGTATCATGTTCGGGGCTTTGAGATGAGCTGTGTTGTGATTGGTTCAACATTCAAGTAACAAAATGCAGCGAGTGAACGGTTGATTTGTTGTTTTTGTGTTTATGTTTAAGCTTCTCCTGGAAGACGTGCACACCTGCAGTCGGATATCTTAAGTGACCTTTGTTCAATTTAAGGCTGATGTATTTTGCTTCGCTGCCTGCAGTGTCACTTCCTGTTAGCCGTCTCTGTGTTAAAGCTGCAGGGACACAGAAAAGTCACAAGTGAGATGTTTTGTTTGTTTTTCTAATTTAAATATATGCACGCTTGCACATAACTAATCATACAGCTGGAAGGTGATTCACACCATTAACATAACACTTCCCTAATTCTGAATATGATTTTTAATAATGAGGTCTGATGTGGATCAGGAGAGTCAACACACTCCCAGCTGTTTGTATAGATGTTATTTATCAGCCTCAGTTTATTTGTCTCCATTCAAGAGTAGGGTTGGGTACCGAAATTCAGTTCCAAGTAGGAACTAATTAAATTTAGTGAGTACCGGGTACCCATAAAAAAATTATAATTTGGGTTCCGCTTATCGGTTCCTAGATGCGCTCATTTTACACAACGGCTGCAAATGGACCTTAGATATCTGCCAGGACCTGTCTGTTACGTATCTAACACGTCACGTGACGCCGCATGACAACAGGAAATGGACCGGGGAAAGTGGTCGAAAGTTTCCCCTTTTCCACTGTTAACTCAATCATGTTGTAACTAGAATATCCGCTGAAAAAAATAAATTTTTCATGGACTGATAGCAACAGGGTAACAGCAGTTTGTTAACAGCGACTAGCTTGCTAGCGGCCGGTTGTTGTGAACCGGCTCCCTATACAGTTTAAGGCCAATTCATACTTTCCACGTCCGCATGGGAGCGTTGGTGCGCGAGGGTCTGCGTGACGTAAATCTCGTCATCGAACACGTCAGCAAGCGCTCGAGCAGACAGGCGCGGTGCCGGTACCAAACGTCTTTGAGGGTGATGCGTGGCGCGTGTCTGTCAGGCGCACTCGCAAGCTGCAGAATGAAGTATGAATTGAGCGCGTCGGTAGTCCTCTAGTGGCGCGTGCCCCCTTTGCGGAAAATATGAATTGGCCTTTACATGACGCGGCCCCAACTTGGCTCCTTGCCAGTGGAAAAGCAAACCGGTTCATAGGAGAAATGGGATCTGAACCAACTAACCACCAGGACTAGAACCAACCCGGAACTAGCACCTGTTCTTGTTTGGTGGAAAAGGGGTAATGTAAAAACAAAAAAGATTCATTTTAGTAGAGAGAGCGGCGAATGTGGAAAATGCAACACGTCTGGGAAATTAATCTGTTAAATATACATTTGGCTTCCTGTTTTTTGTTTTTGGAATCAAAATAAGCAATCATTAGGAACCGGAAGCGATAAGCAGAACTGAAATGAGAATCGGATTCATAAAAATCCTAACGGTACCCATCCCTACATGCTTGCATTCATAACGTCATAGCTGCTGTTAAAGCAAAGTGAAGCTCTGAGGACATATTTCTCTTTACATATCATCTTTTTGTTAAAGGGCGGGGTGGTATTTTTTGTGTGTGCTATGAAGCAACAGAAGTGGGCAACAGATCCACTCTCGTTAGTACAATATATATTTTTTAACACACCTTCTGAATCCCCTTTGTGTTGCTTTCAACCTTTTGTGGATGGTTCTGGTTGCAGCATTTTCATTGCTGTTGCCAGAGCTGTTTGATGGAAGGGCAGAGACAGGAGTTATTTTATTGATGAAACCGTGCTCATGTAAGGTTAATATGCAATACTTGTGGTGTGAAAACTATAAATAATATATATGATACTGCAGATGTTATGCGTACTTTCATATTTTTTCCAAACAAGGCGAAGAGTGAACACCTCTGGGTGGATGTTAGAAACACCTGTGTGTCCTAATCCTTCAAACATGGATCTCACGAGTGTTTTTAACAAGCCCGCATCGTGCACTAGTATCCCTTAGATACCTGGTAGTGATTGAACCTGTTTGTAACTTTATAACATCAAACAGTTAGACTAGCTGCCACTTGGAAAGTCGAACCAAGCTCGCTAATTTTAGCACCAACTCCCACTAAATGTTACTTTTAATTTGTGTCATTTCAGCCCCTGCTGGGTGATATCCACAGCTCCTGCACACTCTGTTCCTCAGACATGAAAGGAAAGAGGACTAGTCAGTGTTACTTGTCTCTCTTTGTAGTTAATAAGCAGACGGTCACAGCTCAGAGCAGCAGGTATTTCTGTGACCTCCACGTTTACTGTGTTTCAATCATGAGACAGATTAACTCCGGGACATCACAGATGGGACGGAGCGGCGACGGTTTGGGTGCCGTTACTGCACGACCATAAATAAAAAGTTTAATGATCTCATAAATCAGACACCACTGACTTCTCTGCAAATTTGCATTTTCATTTCAGTTTAAGAGCAGACTCGTGCTTCTGGGTGAGATTTAGGTGATTTTAACTCTGAAAAAATAATTTGTTTCCCGTGATTTTCACAACTCTGTGAAGCAACGTCAGATAAAATCAACACTTGTTATCACTGTCGCAAAACGCATTTGTACAGTTAGTAATTATCCAGCTGTCTGCAGATTCCTCCGCTTCGTCAGATGAGGCTGGTTCGACGTCGCAGATTATTTCTCTTGGTTGGTTTCAGACGATATCTTCATCTCTGCCCCGGTTCACTCTTCTCTGTCTTTCATAAGATAACTGGTTGTCCTGGGAGTCATTAGATTGTGATGTTCCTAATTTCCCCGGATGGTGAAAGGAGGATCTTGGAAGTCTGGTTTATGAGATCAGTCTGGCCTAGTGAACTGTCAATGTTTACATTTCATAAACGCGGTGTTTTTTGAGTGAAGTGAAAAGCCGGATCATGTGTTTCAAAGCCCTATGACTATACTGACGCTGTCGGAAACGGGCTGTGAGCGCCGGTCCGATCTCGCCCAGCTTCATTTACTCTTTCTTTCTTGATAAATGCCCCGAGTTCCTGTTAATCTTCCATTTTAATATTAATTTTGCCTTTATTGCTTCCAGATGAGACCCATTTGGATGAAGAGATTAAAGCTGCCATAAATCTACAAACTTCCTTCACTCATCAGATAGCCGCTCTGTCATTGTTTCATTATTTGTGAAAGACTAACAGACAGACTCATCTGCTTGTTATTACTGCTCCTATTACAGCAGTGTGTGTCTGGAGGAGAGTGGAAGTGGCTTCGCATCCGACCAACGGCTACAAATATCACTCTGCTCGGAAAAACTATCCACAAGTGGCTCAGAAAGAAAAAAAATCATTGAGAAAATGATTTAATCTCCGAGCCAAGTCAGGTTAAATGCAGCCCTCCATCCATTCTGCCAGCGCTGCTCTTAAACAGCAAAGCCTGGGGTGCAGTTTGCTCATGAGCTTTATTGTTCTCATTAAAAAGACATCAGCTCTCCATTTCTTCCATTAATGGGTCAGGTGTTCCCTGGGCAACTTCTGCCGCTCTTTCTGGGGACAGTGGAGAGCTGGTCACTGCAGTGCCTGGCGCTACCAGTCTGTTTCCCTGCTGGTAGTGAGCCCTTGTTAGCAGTGAGCCTGTGCCAATTAGGCAGCAGGGGTCTGCCAGCCTCTCAGCTAATGACAAGGCTGCTGCTGGCCTGTCTCTTATTAGACCTGCCCCTGCCCCCCTCAGCAAGAATAACTTTGGCCAAATGAAGGCTCCGTCGTCTCGCTGGTCGAAACGTAACAGTTCATTTATTCTCCCCAAACAGTCAAGAAATAAAAGCTTTCAAAGGCCGGCCAGCGTGCTTAGCGGTTGATAGGAATGCCATTTAGGTCAAGAAGGGTTCCACTGCTTTGATTTATTATCTCTTTCATATAGGAGGATGACAGGGACGTATGTGCGTGAGACGGGATCCAGCACATTGGAATTCAGGAATTTCACGCTCAGTCAACCCACACGTCCATAATTTCAGTCCTGTACATTTTTGAATATCCGGTACGGCAATTACCGTAAGTGTGCACTGATGGGCGGTTATGTAAGTCACGTACAGCGACTTATGTATTCAGTCCATTTGTCTTCAGTTCAGACTACATAAAACACAATTATATGATTTGAAAGTCGAATCATCCACTGTGCAGAATTCATCGTGAGACGGTGCAGCTGAAGGAGAAACTAGAACAAGTTAAAAGGAAAATGTAACTTTTTTTATTTTATTTTTTTTAACCAGAACTTTCTGTCACTGCCAATCAATATGTTATAAGTGCGGCTGGTGTTATGAGGAGAGCTGTGGAATAGCAACAAGGAATCAGAAAGTTCACACCAGCCTGGAGATTACATTAGAAAGTGTATGAAGCTCATTGCAGAGAACAATTTGATTACACGAGGCCCGAGGCTTTAATGTCGCCTCTCGCTGCTCCAGGAAGCGGCCGCTGCACTCACGTCTTCAAAGCTCACGATAGGAAACAGATGAACATGAATTAACAGCAAGCAGAGCAGGAAGTCTGGCACGCACGGTATATCTTATATTGACAGGAAAAGGAGATTTGTTTTTTAAATTATGTTGGGATTTGATGTTCAAATTGTGGTTAATAGAATATTTTTCTCCCCAAAATGTTTCGCCTCATTGTTCCTTATCAGTGGTCCGATTGTGTTTGCGAGTGGTGCATTTTTTCCTGTACAGTAGACCTTCTCTTTCCAGGAAGTGTTTACTTAGCCAGTGAAAACCTCTTCCTATGTTTACAGCTTTCATTAGCTTCCCAAAGGGGTCGTTACCCCTTGTGCTGCTTATCTCTCTCTCACTCTGTTCAAATCCACAAACGAGCACAATGGACATAATGGACATTCCCATACACACACAGACACACACATTCACTTGCATACACACAAGCACACAACTCAATAATTTTCAATTTAATTCAGCCGGGGGCACATTCAGACACGTTCTGCTGTGGCATTTAGATGCAGACTGTGGCATGTCGACTGTGTTTTCTGTACTGACCAGAGCAGCAGCAGAATGAGGAATTTTCTATTAGATGTGATCAAATCCATAACAAATGGTGGCATCGTATTCTCAGTTAGTTTCCCTCTCCGGCCGCGACATTCCTCCTGTTTGAAACCAGGCGAAGGGTCAGTGGACGCTGTTTTATTGCTGTTTCTTGTCATCATGTGAGGATAAAATAACCTCCTCTGTTGGGATCTAGTGTGTGTACAGCAGACTGTTTCACATTTTAATTTTATGAAGTAATGCACTGATAAAGAGCCAGTTTCCATCATTCCAATGATGCAACGTTTAGTTTTTAACAGTACAAAGTGAAATGCTGTTTTTAACTCTGGGTATTTGTCTTTGTGAAAATAAATTTTATAAGTCTTGTTTTTTTTTGTTTCAACCTTGCTATGTGGTTGTCTCATTGTGCAGAAACCGACATGGTTCTTACACGTTCCCCCTGTTGGTTCTCAGTAGGCCTGCCTGCCTGCCTGCCTGGCTGTCTGTGCATTGGCCACAGAACTGTTTTTACAAGTGCAGAAGTCGCTGCTCCATTGCTCTGCAGCCCAACCGTATAACCAGGCTCTTTTCCTATTCTGGGGAACTGGAGCAAAGGCTTCGTGCTGCAGAGACGAAGACATACAGGACACTTTTTTTTCTGTCCCTTTTGTCTGTCTTTCCATCTCTGCTCCTTTCTCCTCCTCTGCCTCTCTCCCTCCTACTTTATCTCCCCTCATCTTCCCTCTTTGTCCAGACGTTCACAGGCCCCATGCCCCCACTCCCCTCCACCCCCGCCCTTTAACAAATATACATCAGTGGCTTGGGCTTTTGCAAATGTTGGCTGCCTTGCCACTGAATTCTCCGTACCTCATTTGAGACGGGCATCCCTTTTGCTTGTGGGTTTGTTGAAGGCCATCTCTAAGCTGGCCAGCCCAGCGTGCTGCTGTGGACTGCCAGAGTGCCAGTGGGGTTTTTCCACTAACACTTGGCTGTCATGGCTTTAACCATAGGGCCAGACTGAGCTCTGCAGAGACAGATGCCTTCTTCATCTGCCTCTTGCTTTGATTTTGGAAAGAATGTGGCTCTGTAATAACACACTGTATTTCATGTCTTTTGTATCTCTGTGTTAAAGAGAGCTGGTGTGCTGGGTGTGCTCTGCTGTGTTGTCTGTTCTGTTGGGAGGGTGCCGGGCTCCTCTGGGACTGCACCGCGAGGTGACCTTGATAGAACGAGAGGAAGAGTGAAGACGAGTGTGGCACATCCACAGCAGGTGCTGCACAACTGTCTGTGACACAGATGGGCAGACGCTCACAAATGCCTGTGCCACATGCATACATTATGCAAATACACCTGTGTGTGAAAGCATACCGTGACTTTAAGCCACGTATACTTACACACACATAAGCTCCACAATACGCAAACCTGTAGCTGTTGCTAGAATTTGAAGAGACTTCAACACATCTCTGTGTCCGTATCTATTTTAGTCTCTCTACATCTTCTATTGTTAAAGATCATGTTGTAGCTGCATGTGCCTTGTTTCATTCTGGAAGCACTGTGCTGTGTCAGGCTGGACATGAAGCTCTCTGGCAGTGACCTGCATCCGTCCTGACTCCTGAATCTCATCTGTCTTTTCCATTGGCTGCTTGTTTATACCTTTAGTGGCTCCTCAGTGAAAAAGCGAGTGAAATGAGCAGCTTCAACAAGGCCTTTGGGAGCTGCAGAAAATCAGACAAACCAAACAGTAGCACTTGGAAGGATTCTCCCTGCTCTCTATGAACGGAGTCAGCCGGGAAGAGTTACTTCCTTGACCGACTCGCTGCCCCGTTGCTCTGTCTGACCATCTGCGTTGTGGCTCAGCCCAACCCAGTCCGGTTCTTTCCCATTCTCCTTTCCATGCGCTGACATTTTTATCCTCCTATTAAAACTTTTAAGGGCCCATTATCTAAGAGGAAGGAATGTTGCTTTAATAGTGTGGTGGCTCCATGCTTAGGCCCCTTCTTTTCACGTCGTATCCACCCAGCACTCGCGAGCTGCTTAATGTTCTCCAGCAAAGAGGGGACCGTCTCCCCTCTGAGATGTATGACAGCAGCTCAGCACGGACCGTGAGCCCTCTTTTCACTGCCCCGAGCACTCAGAGCAGACTATAAACCCTTGGCATGCCTTCCACTACTTCAGCCCCATTGTTTCACTCTCCCCACTACATGGCTCTCAGGTTTAAGAGAGCTCGCAGCGCTGTGGCTGAAGAACTTGTGGCCTCCTTGGATCTTTTGTTTGAGGATCACAGGAGTTGGCATCTTAGCTGGAGTTGTTAACTTTTCTTTTTTTTTTCACATTTTCTCATGTTGTGTTAAAACTCATAACTTGAGAGTTTACTTTTGTTTATTTTCCTTGTAGGTTGAGTTTGTTTTTTTTTTCCCTCAAAACAAAAGTAGCTCCTGTGTGTAACATGCAACCCAGCACTTCTGGTAATATACAGATGTTGTACTGCATCTGAAATCTAC
Organism: Pseudochromis fuscus; assembly: GCA_900323345.1. Classification (NCBI taxonomy): domain Eukaryota; kingdom Metazoa; phylum Chordata; class Actinopteri; family Pseudochromidae; genus Pseudochromis; species Pseudochromis fuscus. Next base: position 27,482 of record OOFC01050799.1, on the reverse strand, counting down.
ATTTTCAGTATTTTTTGCATTAAAAGCCAGTTTGGTTCTCAGAAGGCAGGAGAAACAGCTCATTCATTTGTAGCTCACAAGCTTAAAGAGTTTATGTCGCCAGCCACTGGCTTAGATAGTGATTTGAGCTCCAATCAATCTCTGCGCACAGCGATCCATTTAGACTGACTTGTCCTCAGGAGTTTCCATCATCAGTAAATCCTTAGACACCTTCACTATCTCCTGTTGTCCTGACCTGATGGTTTTCAGAAAGGCGGCTGTTTGATGTGACCTGCACCTAATGCCATGTCCTGCAGGCACCGCGGCTGATCCCACATATTAAACTAAAGTTCCACGACTCAGTGACAAACACACAAATTGATTCTGCTCCAGGAGATCGACAGAGGACTTGCTGTGGTCACTTTGTTCCCGAGGATCATGCTGTTTTTTTCTTTAGGTAGAAGAATGAGCACAGAGATACAAAAAAAACTCTTAAAGTGTATACCTTATGGCAATTTCTTAAAGGTACTTCAATCAGAATCAGAAGGTACCGGGCCGCACAGAAAGAATTTATCATTTATATAATTTCCGTTGTAATGATTAATAAAGTCCGAAAGACGCTTTATTTTGAAAAACGACCGGATTCTCACCGACTTAACGTTCGTTTGTGCGTCTTGACACGTCACTATGCTTATCTAGGTCACGTGATCAGAGACGTTCCCCAAATAATTAGCTAAAACTAGCTAAAACGAGTAATAAACAAACGTCTGTTGAGCGCTTCTTTGCAAAGGGGAAACATTATTTTTTTTATATACCGGTTGTGTTATTTTATTTTTGTATTTATCTGCCACACCTTGAAGGCCGGTCCGTGGAAATAATGCCGAAATTAAACCGGTCCGTGATGCAAAAAAGGTTGGGGACCCCTGTTTGTATTTACATGACAAATGTAATATAAAGCCGTTTTTGGTCCGTTGTTTCATGTACAGTTTTGTTCACAGGATTTTTTTTAAATCATTTTTTTCTAATTTTACGACACTCGGTCAGAAAGCAGGACAGTGATGATGTCAGTGAAGAAGACCGGGGGAAACAAATGACTCCGTTCAGGTAACACAATTCGCTACATGGACCCTGTTAAAACTCACTCATTAATGTTGTGGCGTATTTTCACAAAAAAAACAATGTGTGAAAATGGCATGTGGTGGTTTCACGAGGGGAGGCTGCTGAGATAATTGGCTGCTGCTCATATTTATTGTTCAGACAGTACGTTTTTCCCAAAATCCCTTCAACACACATCTGCCATTACTTACAAATAAAACAAGGGATTTATTGGCTTCTGGCAGCTGAGTCATATCTTAGTGTTTGGCACAGAGGTCATGACCTGTCCTGGGTGGATGAAGTTGTGGTTGCCTACACTCTCTTTTGTTTCCTTGGTTAATTGCTGTGTTCCCTTTTTGACCACAAGTGCAGTAGTTTCGGTGACGCCTGCCCTCGTTGAGCTGTGTGAAAACCAGTATCCCTCCTGGTTTGCTCTGCAGTTGACGTTTTAATGGTTTCTATCTCAGTTCCAGGACTTTGGACTCTATTTCCTGTCCAGTTTTCTGCCTATAAAGTGGCCTGTGATAGTTTTTATTAGTCTCTACTTATAGAGTTATGTTTTATGGGTCAGCAGATTGTTTTAGTGAAGGATGGTGAGTATGATCCAGAGGGTTTTTTTGTTCTATTTTGATTTCTCTTCCTATTCACCTCCATATAAAAGGATGTTTTTCTTTCTGCTTCCCATCGTTTAGTAATGATAAAAACTGGAGGCCTTTGGCAGCACAGTTACAGGGAACTGCACATGGTGGATGATGGCTGGGTCCAGCCTGGAGAAAAGGGCCATTGTGTCAACACTTTGGCTTTTATTGGTCCTCAGAGAGATGAAGGCCCAGGTTCTGGCCCCAGCCCGACATGTTATTGATGAATGGGTCTGCTGCATTCGGGTAGAGGGGCTGCATAAAAATGAGGGGAGAGTGAAGTGAGGTCTGGGATGCATAATAATACCTTAGTAAGTAATCTTTGGTCCGTCGGGGACTAGTTGGAAATTCAATCCTCTGTTAAGTTCATAGATGTCTGTTACTTGCTCTCTGGCCTCAAAAAGACGCAGAAGCCAAGAAAAGGGACGAGTGAATTCCACATCCTAACTAAATGTCTACATGACTCACTGTGAAATTTGCAGCACTTTAAAGCTGCCGCTCTGTTGATGCTCATTCATGGTCACTTCACTCAGTCCTGCCGTGGCTGCTTTTTTTTTTTTCCTCCCCCCCTTTTTTTTGGCCCAGTGTTTGTTCAGTGTTCAGTCTTTGTGTAGCAGGGAGGGCTGTTGTTGCAGTTAGCGTCTGATAGCTCACCCTGTCTGCAAGACCGTCAACAGCTCAGGCGGGAAAGTCTGAGAGGATTGCATGACCTTGTGACACTTGTTGACAGACTTAAAGTGATGGACAGTATTTAACTAGGAGCTCTATCATATTCGCATTGTCAGCTCCTTGAAGCAGAGAGAGGCTGAAAATAGATTCCTGACATCAGCCCTGAGTGGAAATACATAAAAGAGGAGGTTTTTTTGGCACAACATGTGGAAAACAAGAGGGCGTAATTAGAGGAGGTTATGGTGGCACGAGTTAAAGTACACAAATAAGAAATTTAGGACCGAACGATGTGAAAACCTGTTTCTGTCAAACTGGAATTGCTTTCTATTTGTAGCCCTGGAGGCAGAGAGGTGGAATTTACTGTATGACAGCACATAGTTGTCATGACTGACACACACTACATTTCGACTTTACAGGAAGAGTGAACGCGGCTGTACGTGCGTTACTAGGTGTTGACACGTCCGCGCACATATGCAAATGCTTCAATTTATAGCAAAAAGTTGGCTAATTACGAAAGTTAGACCTCCAAACACCCTTCAGTGTGACAGCAGATTTAATGAGACATTAATGGAGATGTCTTCTTGCTCGCTGCCTCCCTGTTCGCCAGAAGAGAAGGAAAAAGGAAAGAGATCTGTTTGGTTTTTAATGAGCCAGAGAGCTGGGGTTTGTCACTGCATCTGTAGTGGTGGCAGGCTTCACGACGGATAAGTCAAATATCAGTCGTGTCTGGGAAAAGACAGCAGTGTTATCACAGTGCAGAGCAAAGAAGAGGGAGCGCCGGATCCATTTGTGTTATAATTCATGACACGAGGGTCTCAGTCATGGAAATGTACGCTGAGTTTCTTTATCGAGCATTTATACATCACACGCAGTCTTTTGTGTGTGATGTTTAGCACAGCGTTTAACAATGAAAGGCTGTTTTTTCAGTACCTTCATTTTGAGTTGTATTAGAGGTTTGTCACATTCTTACCTCAGTGCTTTAACCTTGATGACTCATGAGACTGTGCACTGACACCCTTATTTTAGTGCAATCCCTTTTGATCTCAGTCTCTGCAGGGAGAATTTAACTGACGAGTGTTTTTTTTTTCACTGTGTTCCTCCTTTTCTTTTCTTTATGGGGGATTACCTCAATTAAAATTACAGGTCTACGGGATCAGCTCCTGCTGGGAGTTTTATCCTTTCTGTAGGCAGCCTCCTTTTTATAGCCTGAAAAGAGAGAGCATGTTCCAACAAGTGCTTGAATCTTTGTAAAGGGGTACTGGGCATGTCAGTCACCAGCAGTAGGCATATGAGGCTCTGAGGGTCAGAATGCGTGACAGGCTTTTGAAAATTTTCAGTCCACTTAGCATCTCTGTGATATTTAATTTAAAGGCAAACTCCTCATTTAGTTTACTGAATGGTGTTTGGCTTTGAAAAACAGTGTGTAATCTGTGTGTGGCGATTCAGAGATAAACTCCCTGCCCTGCTCTCGCTGTTTTCTTCACAGTGCAAGCAGACGGCACAAAGGAGGGACCCACCTGCATGGACAAGAACCACGGGTGTGCACACATCTGCAGGGAAACGCAGAAGGGTGGCATCTCCTGCGAGTGTCGGCCTGGATTTCAGCTCACCCGTAACATGAAGGACTGCAAATGTAAGTCGTGTCAGCTTATGAAAGACACACACACACACACACACACACACACACACACACACAGGGAAATACAGGAGGATGGTTTATAGGCTCCTCATGAAAAGGTGATTGGGGTTGTAAACCGGCCGATGATGGATAATTACACTCATTCCACAAATGCTTTCTGAAACATTTGAAGTTGCCTCCTGACATTTTTGTTGCGTTACCCAGCCGTGACTAATCTCCTGCATGGTCCTTGTAAAGAAAAACATGTTTATCGAATAAGGAGCGATCATTTACACAACCAGGGCAAGTGTGGAGGTTACTCGAAGGGGACCGCTCTGACGGACAGCGCACACTTCCTGTTGCCGTGCAACAGAGATCATCCTGTCAGAGCTGGGGCCAGCGCTGATGGGGGATTTGTCTGTGTTTGGATAAGGATTGGAGAAGTGTTATTCTATAGTTTTTCTGTGACAGCCCAGGAAAAGGGCAAAAGGCGCTGAGATGGTAGGGTGCAGACAGGATGGCGGTGGAAGCCTCGGCTCGCTCGTGCTCTTTTTCCGTCTGTCATCACAGGTGTGTTAAAAGTGCCGAGGTTAATGCTTCCCTCGCCTCCTTGCACCCAAATGTATTTGCACTTAAACATATGTCCAGACAAACTTGAAGAAATGTCCTCTTCCCATTATTTATGTGTAACCCACATGTTTTTTTTTTTCACTGTATATTTAAGTTTCGCCCGTTCTGCAGAATGAATTAAATGCATTAAAATGAAAACGGTCCTCGCAGCTTGTAGATTTACAGTAAATTAGTAGGTTCACTGGTTGTTGGAGACTTTGTGACCTCTCAGTTCCTCTGCTTTCACTTTAATCCTGCAGGCAGAGGGATAAAACGATTAAGTCCGCTGAGTGATGAATTAATAAACCCAGGATGGTGGTTTATGTAATTAACATAGATTCAGCACTTGAGGTGGTGAATATGTAAATCAATGCATGCCCTTCTACGCATTATGTTACACAGATTTTGACCTTAATCTAAGCCAGCTCTACACAGCTTTTAATAAGCAGCAAAGGTGCAGAGAGATGTCTGGAGGTTGCATGGGTTAGTCGTGCTGTAAGCGCATTGAATTTAGAGTCTAAACAATAATTGTGGTAACAGCGAGCACCGCTAGTTTTCCGCATGTCAGCATATTGTTTAGATGATGAGACTGAGTTGTGATTATGTTATTATCACCTTGAGGAACGCCACAGGAATCTTCAGCTACATACATTATGTGTCTGGAGCTGTGTGAGTGCAGTCTGAACTCACAAGTTGTGTATTAAACTTTTCTGAGTTTTTAAATATGCAATTTTGTTACATCCTTTTTTTCCTCTTCTTTTATTTCCTATCACCTCTCAAAAGACTTTCAAACACTTTGTGTTAACTGTGTATCCTTTGCTAGTGACGTGTAACTATGGTAACGGGGGTTGCCAGCACATCTGCGAGGAGACGGACCACGGCCCCAAGTGTTCGTGCCACATGAAGTTTGTCCTGCACAGCGATGGAAAGACTTGTGTAGGTGAGTCATTTCACCGCCATACAACTACCAACGGCAAGAAGTGATGGCTTCTGACTGAGAAAACGTAGAATGATTAACTCAGCGCCCAATTTCCCACAGCAAATTTAATTAACATTTGAAATGAGGTTTGTGTGATAAAATGCAAGTTGAGAAACAGGCCTTGTTACAGTAACTGTGTCCCTGAGCCTTTCTCTCTTGATCTGTGACATACAAGGACAAAAGGCTGCCGCTCACTGTGCTTCCTGCTCTGCTGCTGCTGCTGCTGCTGCTGCTGCTTCAGTAACCTCTGTCCCTGCATCTGCTTTGGCTTCTCGTCCTCCTCCTCCTTTTTACTGGACACTGCCTTTTCCCTCTCTTCTCTCAGCCATGTCAGACACACACCTTCTATTAGCCCTCGGGTCATTTCCTCCACTCCTTCCCGTTGGGGATTAACTCACACACCTGACCTAACCTTCCACTGGCATTTATCAGTGTTTGCCTCAGTTGACTTAAGTTGAGTAAAAATCATTCAGCCACTCGGGCATATTGAACCGCTGTGAAGGGCAGTTTTAAATCAGATGGGACTCTGCAAGAGCAGAAGAGTCAAAGTACAGAGTCTGGACAAACATGTGCAGAGATCAGCAATGCAGCAATGATCAGACATTTTAACAATAACACTGACTGAAGACGAGCTTTGATTTTATTCACCAAAGCTGACAGTACAGAACCACTGCGCCCTGTACTTTGCAGCAGTAGTAACTTGCAGTGAGGTGGATGAGATGTGTTTTCATGAAGACAAACACAGTAATAGGAGGTAATACCGATGCAGGCTGGTGAGGTGGTTGCTCGGTTTCGGTGGCTGTTAAGTTTGAGAGCTTGGTTTGGGCAGCGGCTGATTAGCTCAGTGTTTCTGGATCTCCTTTATTACCGCAGCCCTGATGAGAGCCAGACCTATGTCAAGGTCTGGTCACCCAACCCGTCATTACTGCTGTACCCTCCGAGGCCCAGGAGGATGCCACAAAGTTGACCGCAACCAAATTATATGTCTTTGCCAGTGTTTTCAAGGCAGGGCGAATGTACATTTGGTGCGCCAGATTAGGAAGCAGTCAGCCAGTTAAAATCTCTGATTTCCCCCACAGAGTCTGAGTTTACAGTGGTGGGAGGGAGGGCTGCTCTGTGGTCGACACGGGGGCGCTCCATCTCTCAGACTCTATATTAGTTAATAAAACCTCAGTAAAACAAACCTTCTGCCAAATGAACCGCTGACGAGAGAGTGAGTGACAAGAACGTTGGAAGACCTTCAATAAGACGCTGCTACTGTACACCCAGACACACTCTTTAGACTCTCCACCATTTAAAACGATTCAAAACAATATTTTCACTGAGGGTTTTTTTTGTTTTCAGAAGTTGAATAGGTGTGCAAGGTTTTTAAACTTCACCTTTCTGGCAAAAACAAAACCTTGAAGAAAGAAAATACATTTTTATTAATTTCAGTGCTTAAACTCAGTAATTATAGTTTAATTCCTAATTACACTGATAGTTTACAGAGTCACAAATAAGCCAAAAAAGGGTCTCCAGGTTTGTTGTATATTTACACGTCTGCATGACACATAGTGATAATTACTCCTCTGCCAACACAGGCAGAAATAGTAAGTGATCTATAGAGTGGAGAGGGTATCCATAGAAACAGCACCAAGGGAAAATACACTCCTGTTTGGCTTCACTATTGATTTGGAAACATTTCTGATTAATTAAGTCTCTGAATTCTCCGCCCAAAAGCAGCTTGGACACACAGCAGATGTCAGTGTCTGGTCGTTGGGCTGCTGGGTCCTGTCAGGATGCTGGAGCTTCACTCTTCACTCCATCTTGAGGGGTGTTTCATAAGGATTCTGTCGCCTTTTGTTTCATTTCTGTGGTGCTCTTGTCACCCAGGCTTGGTGATGCATTTTGTAATAATGCACTACATACCTCTCCTTGGAAGTGTTTGTTCCTTATCCTTCCTGTCTCACCTCTGTTGATACTGTAGATGGAAATCCTGGTGTCGGGGATTCTTGTTTTGGGTGGTGCACTTTGATTCTTAACTCCCTCCCCCACACACACACACACACACACACAAATACAGACTCTTTAAAGTCCGATTTTTTATCAAAACAGTTGTAAAACATCAGATTTATTTGCGGTCTGTGTATCTGGTAAGTTCAGATATCAGAATGGAGCAGTCGTCATGTGGAAGCGTTCATGTTGTTAGCACAGCAAATCATAAACATTCACAAATAGCAGGCAGATGCAGACATGCTCAGGAGTTCAATCATCTGAGGAGCTGGCCACACTATGCAACACACACACACACACACAGTGAAAGATGCATTTTATAATACAAACTGAAAGCTATACAAACAACCTCACAAACACACAGTACGTCTCCTGCATGCATGCATCACATGCATGTAAACACATGTAGTCTACAGGCATATGCCCATAACATAAACACGTTGCTCTGGTTTCGGGTGGTCTGTGCATTCATGCTGGTGTGTTGGGATGTGTCTCACCGTGCTCTGTCTGCGTGCACTGCTGACAGTCCTAGTTTGTGGATGCTGCTGCATGTGGGGACCGGGACACGTTGGTGGAGCCGTGGCAGTCGGTGTAAACTGTGCATGCTTTGTGGTGTTACTGTTTGACTTGAGCATCTCCCCATCTGCTTCTTCATCTGGCACCTCAAAAGAGCCGCCACAATGACCGGTTCATGGGATCCATGCTTTAATTACTGAGGTTGGAAGTGATTTTTATTTCGCTTTTTTGAAATGATGTTTTTCAAACACAATTAAAATTATACAAGGATAAGAATGAAAAGACCAAACTGCAGCTTTAAAGACACTCAAACTACCATTTTCCATTTGTCAGTGTGCCCAAGCCTTCACCTCGGTTACATCATGAGTGAGCGCACAAGGTCTGCAAACTGAAATCTGTGCCTGTAATTCAGTGTGAAGCTAAATATACGCTTTGTAGGATTGGGATTCACTGGGATTTTTTTTGTCTACAATTAGTTGAAATTAAAAGCCAGTCAATTAAAACTCGTAATTTGACGTAAATTATACTGCAGGTGAAAACAAAAAAGACACTAATGCTTTCTGAAACACTTTTAAATGACAGCACTTTAATTGTACGTCTGGGCCGCTGACGGTGTTTAGAGACTTGACATAACAGCCTAACAACATTAATTCTGAAATGATTTGACCATAAAAGACATCATAAAGCGCAGAAATGAATCCGGCTGTCCCTGACTTTCAGCTTGCAGCACTAACCACTCGCTCTGTCTGTCGAGGCTCACAGTGCTCATACTAACGAGTAAAAGTCGCATCTCACGCGCCATCAACAGAAACTGCCTTTTGTCTGCACTGTGTGGAACATTCATCTGCATGACTGCATGCTACAAGGTAACACTTTTGCCTTGAGATGTCACCCCTTTTAATTTAGATGAACTGTCATTATCAGATTGTTGTCAAGGTTTGGAAAGTAATTACTGCTGTTTGTTCACTTGTTACCAATAAGGCTGTCTTTTCTTTTGCAACAACATAATGTCATTCTCTCGTGTCATTATCACCTCCTGTGAGCATAAATAAACATTAATGATTTGTTTAATGCAGGAGAAATAGTCTCATATCATCTGTGATATCGACCTTATTCCCTGTCCAGCGACGCCTTTCATTAAATCTTCCTCTCGCTCGCCCTGTGTGTACCAGTTAGCACATTTCTTGGAGTTTTCTGGGAAATAAATGATGTGGAAACACAACCTGTCACACTGCAAATGGGATAATGCGATCATACCCCAGTTGTTTATAACCGAGTGGCAGACGGGTGACCTGAAGAAGTGGCCTCAGATAACAGTAATAGGTGTAGCATTTTCCAAAATGTTATGGATAAGTCGTGCTGTGTGTGGCTCAGACAGCAGCGTGTGTGTGTGTTGGACTCAAATGAAAAGTGTTTGTTTCTGTTACCGATTAATACATCTACCAAATCTACCAAAAGAAGATGAGTAGACATCATGGGTAACGTGATATTCACTGTACAATAAGATGGATGAACTAACAGCTCTAGTGAACAATTAAAAGTTAATTAATAGTATGATTTTTATTTATAATTCAAATTAGCAGCATTCCAGGATGATGCATTTGCAGTTTTGTTGTGTTTGCACCATGACAATAAAGTTACTACAAATACGATCACCGTGGTTACAGTGAAGAACAGTTCTCCACTCAACACACTGACCTCCTGACAGTGGAGCTTCATCCAAACTAAATTCTTCTTCTTCGTTGCCATTTATATCCTCCTCTCTAACTGGCTAACCTGGCAACCACGTGTGACATGATCCAATCTGTCACTGCGAGACTCCTCGGTGCTTTCTTCATCATATCTGGAGACTTCAGTCACGTTGCGTGAAACGATACTCGCTCCTGCTTCGCTGTATAATTCACAGCTTCCGTGATCTCAAGTGAATTTTACGAGGAAATTCCCCTGCGAGAATAAATAAAGTTTTTCCTGATTCTGGTTAATAAAAGACAGCAAACTGTTTCACTAAGTACACACAGATCCCTCGATTCAGTGAGCAGCAATGCAGTGAGGCCGGTTCTGCAAGTTGTCCTTTTTATCTCTGTGTGGCAGGAGTTGGGTACGAGCACATCAAAAATCACACATCATTTATTTTTCCACAGAGAAGTTACAAGTAGCAAACGGCTAACTCTCACAGAGCGTACCATGTGGCTGGGAATAAGGTGGATATACAGCATCAAATTAGTTCTTATCTTACATAACACACAAATGCTGTGTGGTTCAAGTGTACGGAGAACTAAAGTGGTGTTTTCACAATGTGTGCGTGCGTGCGTGTTTGTGTGTGCGTGTGTGTGTGTGTGTGTGTGCATGCAGGGGAGAGGAGTGTCCAGTCCCAGGCAGCCCCCCAGCTGTTCCCTAATGGTAAATATCTGTTCCTCTGACTCCTCTCTCTGGGGGTCTGTGGGTGTGGGGAATAGAGGAAGCTAACCTAGCAGGCACTGATCGAGCCCTTCCCCTCCCCACGGGGGCATCATCCCTCCGACCTTTGACCTCTGACTCCCCCACCACCTTCCTCTTCCTTCTGTGAATGCCCTCTCAGTAACAACCGCTGCCCGTGTCAAACCACACCTTTTCAAAACACAGCTGCAAACAGGGACCAGCAGTGTGAGCATTACATAAAGACAGAGGGAGATACTGTACCTGATGGTGTAAAACATGGAGGGGAGGTGGTCAGGATCACCTCTCTGCTTGCTTTCATTTTGGTCAATATGAGTACATTTACTCAATTGTACTTAAGTATTTGTGCTACTTTATACTCCTCTGAAATGAAGAGGCAGATATTGTAGTTGTTTTCCCACACAGCTCAGACAACTCATAGAAACTTTAGATGTCTGTAAGTTGTGAGTAGAGAAATATTCAGGACCTGGCCCGATATCTAACGACCCAAAATGTAACAAGATCCTGAATTTTTATGAAAAAATAAATAAAAAATTGACTAAAACCCAAAATGTAATAACTGGTCGATAATGTAACAAAAGTTTTGAGCCTGAAATGTAAAAGAAAAATATGCAACAAAACTCAAAATGTAAGAAATTGTTACATTTTGGGCAAAGTTTTCACTTTGTGTGCTCAGCATCTTGTTACATTATTCACCAGTTGTTACATTTTTTGTTACATTTCAGGTTCAGCACTTTTGTTACATTATCGACCAATTATTACATTTTGGGTTTTATTTATTTTTTTATTTTTTTTACAAACATTTGGGTCATTGTTACATTTCAGGTCAGTGTTACATATCAGACTCTAACGGCCTAAGGATGTTAAATTATCTGATTTAAACTAGCTCCACCTTGACCAGCTTCAAAATTAAACTGTTGCTAATGCATTGATACATTAACTATTTAATGATAGCATGTATTATAGTAAATCCCTCACGTCATCAGTCATTTGCTCAGTAATAAGAGGAATAAATGTACCAGTACTTCGATATAAGTACTCCTCCTCCTCCTACACCACAGTCACAATCTACTGAGTAACAATGTATCAGCACTTGAGTGAAGTAGCCTTTGACAAAACATCGTCGGTTTAACTGTGACGACTTTTAAGAGACGGACCAAAGACTTTATTTGTGTTTTGAAATGTCTGAAATGAGAGAAATTAAGCCTGCACTGTTTCAAACACTTGGCCGCAGTGTTCCTAAACTCCATCATCACGGCCTATTAGCTTTGGTGAGGGAGCCAGTAATGTGTCGGTGATTCAACACAGCTTCATACAAAAGATAAAACACAGAACCCCCACAACTTGTTCTTTGTAGACGCATGTAATATTATGTCCCAAAAATGCTGAAAAATAATCAATTGAAAACTCTGGTTCTTCTGTTTTGTGGCCAAAAGTAATTTGTCTCACTGCATTTGCACTAAAATGAAGCGTGGAGCACATGTGGGGGAAACAGAAGAGAAAAAATCTTGAAACTTGATAATATCACTAATGCAATAATTCAGCCCAATTTCCAAGATGATCGGTGTCTTACCAGAAATGGCAAAGATGCCAGGAAAAATAAACTCATAAATCTGTGAAGACGTATCAAACCTTGATACATCAAAGAGATTTATGATTTAATTATACCGTGTAAGAGTCTGAGGGAGGAGGCTGGTTCTCAGAGGAGTAGCCCGTTCAAGGTAAGAAGAGAAACAGTCGTGTTTTAAGTTACTAGTTGTTCTACTGTATGTACGTGAACACTGAGTTCCCCACATACTACAATACAACAGTCTGACCTATTTCCAAATTTTATGTCCTAGATTCTGTTTTTTTTCTTCTCAGAAATAGAAACATAAGGAGACATATTTTGCATGCTGCTTTAACACTTACTGTACCACACCACCACCAGCTTTGTGATTGCACCTTAAAGCCACATTACAAGCCTGTTCTCCATGGCTTTATTTTCTTCTATTTATTTCTATTTTTTGTGCGGCTTATGTTATTGAGAGAGCATTCACCTCAGAGCTGCTGTTGGGTTTTTACCCCAGTAACCCCTCTGAGTAACCTCACACTGGCTGCATGTTTGCTGTTTGGTCAAGATCATTCAAACGTCTTCAGATTCTGCTTTGTGACATTTTGTGAACTCTGTCCACTCGCCCTTTGATGTGTTTTGTTTGCGGTCGTCATAAATGGCTGATGACAAGCTGCTTGTCAGATGTAAATCCTGCAGCTAGAAATCATGTGGCTTCTGTGTGTGACCCTTTCTGTGTGAAACGATGGCGGCTCAGCATCGACCCGACACCCTGCACGTCACAACGGAGAATATTTACAAAAGTCGACCCACCGTCGCTGTAATTACCAGCCCGGTGCCCTGTAGAGGTGGCTGGTGCACATCCAAAACACACAAACCGACACACATACCAGAGCGAGTGTCTCTCCCCCCATCTTCACAAAACCATAATGTCAAAAATATTTCTTTGCTCTCTTAACACATGATCATTACAGTTTGGTGAGATTGCTGCCTGACTAAGCGTTTCGGAGGCAAGTCCCGACACTGTCTTATCGTCTTGTCTGCCAACTGTCTCTGCTCACACTTTGCAATTATGTGAACCCACAACGCTACGCTCTCAAGTCTGGGTTGGGACGGGGGCATCACACTCAGTCATGAGCTGTCGTCGTCCTGCTGAGGATCAGAGGCGGAGTCTTCAAAATAATGGAAACATCTCCTTAAAAAAAAAAAAAAAAAAAAGTTGGACAAAAAAAATTAAACAGCAATAAATATAATTTGATAATATTAGTATACATGATCCACTGTAGGTTGCTGGTTGTATTCTTCCAGACCGTGGCAGTAAGACAGGTGTATTTATTACAGATGTGAGTACTTTGATGGATTAATCCGTAAGGAAATGGATGAATGGATTTCTCATTTGTAAAAAAATTATTTCTCCATCCAAAAATAATGTACTGATCTTTCAAACACAATCAACCGAAGACAAAAAGTAAAATTATTCTTCAGGGAAACAGTTTCCACCACGGCAGCGTTTCTCCCAGCAGGGATGTAAAGACTACATACAGTCAGGTGTAAACTCGGGCCACGTAAAGTCAATAGACATTTGTAGAAGTGTTGATCATGTGGACGTGGTTATTTCCAAGTTAATCCTTTTTCATGTGTTAACTCTGTTCTTTTTTAAAACTCCTGATAAAGTCCTGTTCAGCCTTAGCAACAGCATCCACTTGACTATTCAGAGCCCGTGAAACAGCTACAAAACATAAAATTACATCACAGTAAGCACCTGTTTCCCTTTGATACATAATTCTGTCCTACAGTCGAGTTTTTCTATTTGAGAGAAAGAGCTTTAGAAAGTTTGATTATTGCCGCTGCAGGCAGTGCAGTTTTAGATTTAAGTGAAGAGGATTAGGTGTTTCCCTAAAGGGCTCCTTGTTCTCAATAAAAAGAAGAAGAAGAAGCAGCAACCAGTGCAGCTGCATTCCCTCTTTAGTGCCACGTGTGAGCTGCCATCTCCTTTCCAGTGGGACGTCGTAGACTAGTCAAACTGAGCTGGCTTCTTGTCAGAGGAGCTGCCGGCCAGCATCCTGCAGCCCATTACAGACGAGTGATGAGCTCTGTAGATGACCAGTTACCTTACCGCAAGGTGAAGTCAATCTTCCAGGCAACACAAGAGTTTTTTTGTTAGTTTTTGTTGTACTGAAGTGTGTGAGGCTTCTGTAAAACTGCCAGAAACTAGTAAAGCCCACACTGGTCTCCTCTGTCCTGTTGCTTAAAATCAAAGTCTCTGTGAAATTTGTCACTGTCTAGAGAAGAGACCTCAGCTATCCTGTCTTGACTGACTACCTCGCCTTTTCAAATCAGTCCAGCCAACGCAGAGGCCAGGTAGCTGAAATTGCTTTTTTATCCCCAAAATGCCTGGAAGGTTTCGTCAAAACCAGGAAAAAGTGGTGTCCACGTCTGTCTCCCTTCCTGTTGGAGGGGGGGACGGATGTCCTTCAGCACAGAGGACCTTTGGAGGTCAACATTCACCTTGACCAAAGAGAAGCAAACATGCACACACACACATGCACACACACACATGCACAACGCTGTGTTCACTTTCCTAATAATGATCTCCTTTCATTTGTGTTCCCCTGCTGTTAATCTCATTTAGCTGCTGCGTTTATGACTCTTCTCTAACTTCATTTCCTCTTTATTCCTTCCCACCACTCAACACCTGATTAGCCTGCTCATTTTTTTTTTTTTAATCTCCTCCTCTCCTACACAATTGTGAGTATATTAGTGTGTTTTTTTGAATTTTCGCAGTGGCACCAGTGTGCATGTGTGCCGTTACAACGTGGAGAGATAAGTAGGTCAAGGCAGCATCTCCTGTGTGTTTTTCTGCTGGGTTTGTCTGACTGAGTGCTTGTTTCCCTGCAGAGACCTGTGCAGTGAACAATGGCGGCTGTGATAGCACATGTCATGATTCAGTGACAGGAGTCCGCTGCAGCTGTCCTGTTGGCTTCACTCTGCAGCCAGACCGCAAGACCTGCAAAGGTAACCCACCCATCACCACCGGTTCCAGGCAGCGTTCACGCCACACACCTGTCCAGCAGTCGCAAACTAATCTCCCGCCTGTCACGGTGCCAGACGGCGCTTCACTCCCCACCTGAAGCGCACAGGAATTATTAAATAGTAATTTATGCTGTTCCCATCCTCCAGTTAGCACCTTCTCCGAGCTGCTTGTTAGATTTCCTCTTTTTCTGCTACATTATTATTCATTTGCTCTTACAATGTCTGTATCCATACTGATGTCACGCTGTTTTCTTTTCAGCTGCATATTTTGAGCAATATTTTGTCGTGCCACCGCTTCTTCCTGACAGTTTTTCCTCTGCATTCCCATCATCCTGCTTCCTCAGTGTCGGCACAGCATCCTCCAGGTTTTACATGTGACGTCTAATAAATCATCTCCCGGCCTTACGTGGATTTATGTAAAGAAACAAACTGACAGGGAATAACTTGGAGAGAGTGAGGATGGAAATCTGTCTCCTTTCTCGTAATTTTATCCCTACAACCCTGATAAAAGTGTGTTGGCTTGTATGAGTTTGGTTCGAGAGGAAACGAGAGGAAAACAAAGCCAGGCAGCACTGGCACGAGAAGACAGGAGTTCGCTTCAGGCCAGCCACTTCTGAGGAGCCGAGACAAAGATGGAGCAAGGAACGGATTATTTAATTCCATTTCTCATGCATTTATTTCAACCAGATGATGAAGACTCTGTCTCAAGAGACGGACGCCTCATTGGTGATGATGATTCAGAATTAATCAGAGCTGCTGCCAAACTCGCCAAGGCGCAGCCCATCAAAAGCAGGGATGAACACGACATGGCGACTGGCTAAAGGGGGAAAAAAAAGCAGAGTAATGGAAAGGAGATGGACAGTGATGATTTGGAGGCCTTACTGCTGCGAGGCCTCGCTGTGTGAGAGCTGCAGCACATTAAAACCACACGCAAACTGATTTCACTTCATTTGAGTAAGAAAATCCCTGAAGCACGTTTCTTGTTTTTGCCAGACAGTCCTGCTATTACAGCTAAACACATAATTGTCCTATTTTCTTCTGTTCGCCTAAACACCTTTCTTCATATATATATATCTCCACATCCTATTTAACAACTCTCATGACCAACTTAAAGCTGCCATAAACAGTGTTTTATTATTGTCAATAAAACCCACTGGATCCACTGCTCCAGAGAGTGACCAGCGATTCCCCTTCACAGATTGTTTCACCATCTTTTAAAGGGATGAATGCTCCTCTGCTGGGTGTGTAAATAGGCCACTATGTGCTAACAAGGAAGATAATTCCCTATTGCATCCACAGCTTGTTTCCACTACCCCCAAGTGACAGGAAAAAATGACACACTCCAGGTTTAAGTTGAATTCTCCCTCCTTCTGAAGTGTGCGCTAAGTGATTCGATGCATCCATTCCTCATTAAGATTTCTGTTCACAGACATTGATGAGTGCCGTCTGAACAATGGGGGGTGTGATCATGTGTGTCGAAACACGGTGGGGAGCTTCGAGTGCAGCTGCAAGAAAGGCTACAAGCTGCTAACCAATGAGAGGACTTGTCAAGGTAAGTGGCCCATTTTATACCTTTATGCCACTTAAATCAAACAAATGTTCCTGTATACTCCTACACCGCAGCGTGCAGTAAACTGTTTGTTTTTTTTTGGCTTTTAGATCCAGATTTGTGCAATAAATAGTAACCATGATAAATCAAGTGTCCTCTTAGTGGCACAGAAATATGCTCCCAGAGATTTCTTGCCTGTGGAGAAGCCAAACCAGGCCTCTCCGGCTTGTTTGTCTGTTGCATTTGGTGGGAGCCACGGCTCAGCGGGAGGCGGGGGGACTAGCTGCAGAACAAATACGAGTTTGCCATGGCCGAACACAGGTGTGAGAAATTAAGAGTCCCAGCTCTGAAAGCCTCTTGGATGAATCAAGCCACTTCAGAAACATCTCCTGAAAGAAGACAGGCAGGAGGCGAGCTCAGTTTTTCTCCAAGTGGAAAAACAGATGCTTTTTGTCTTTAATTCTTTTGTTGATGTGGTCAATCAATATACAGCCTGGTCCACATCAGCATCGTGCAGTGGAAGCTGAATCACACCGCTCTCCACACACAATGCAAACATCATATGTGGTCAATGAAAACATTCGCTGTGTCACTGTGCTGCGCAGCCACTTTCTTGTCTCCTCACATCTATTTTTGGTGGGATGCCTTTCTTTCATTATTCGGAGCCAAACAATGCAATGTTTATTTTGCAAAAATAACACAGATAACTGAGAAAATGCGGCCTGTGCATGTAGGAATGTAAATCGCAGCTTGTTTTCTGTGGCAGTGTGCCTTAACCAACTCAGCCATGTGCTGTTTGGGTGCACACAGTCAACTTTGGAACAGTGTTGTCCTTGTTTGGTGTTGTGTGTTTTGTCTGGAGAGAGGGGATGTGATAAAGCTCACCTCCTGTTGAGTGAGGTGTTGCCAGGCTCTCACACGACGGAGTCACCTGTCTGCCTCTTATCCTCTCCTCTCATTCCTGTCGGGTTTTTCTCACACTCGCAATGAAAGCAGAGTGAAATTAAAGCCGAGCATCTCTCAGCGAAGATTCAACCTCATCTTAATTATTTCTCTGCTGGCTGGTGGAGCTGCCTCTGTGTTTTATTCTCGGTGCTGGATGTGCACACTCCAGATTAAAGGGGCATGCTGCAGATTTAGTGTTGTACTTCCACCGAGTTGAGGGACTTACACGAGACATATTTGGAAAAGAATGAGAGGAATCAGAACAGCAGAGATCTAAATATCGTTGCTTCTAGTTTTAAATGTGGAGAAAGCTGTGAAAGCACCGGATCCTACATTTCCCATAATGCAGGAAGGATGTGGCCTTGTGTCTGAGTATTACAACGAAAACACTTTATAAAAAATAGTGCTGCCAAACAATTCGAATTTTAATCAGATTAATCAGAGGGTTGCTGTTGATTAATTTTGATTACCGTATTTTCCAGACTATAAGCCGCTACTTTTTTCCGACGCTTTGAACTTAAACACCGGTGTTTCTCATGTATCGGCAGCACGAAGCTCGTTAGCTTTTTACAAGCTAGCAAGCTCCGTGCCACTGATACATTTAGCGTCGTCACATCAGACCCGGTCAGAGTGGACCACATGAAACTGTTGGAATGAATTCAGTAGCAGCTTATAGACAGGTGTGCTCAATAGTCCGGAAAATACCTGGAATCACGATTAAATGTAATTACTTTTTAATCTATATTAATCACGTTTTGTTTTGCATGAGGTTGGTTTGTCGCAAGCTAGGTGATGCGTTAGCTGCAGTGCTAGCAGTATGTGCTAATGTATGCTTTGTGTTAATGTGGTGTTTTAATCTGAAAGTGCTTCAGTGAAAAGAAAACTTCTTCCTGCAGAGCGTCAGTAAACTATTCTGTCTGGATTTTTTGTTCTCAAATTTCCTACCAAGAGGATCAACATCCTGTTCATCCTCCATTTTTATTGGTTGGTTCTGCTTCCTGTCACCACAGGGTTAACTGCCTAAAATGTCATCCTGTGCTGCAGATGGATTAATTGCATTAAAATGATTAATTAGATTAATCATGAGGATGGATTAATCTGCGTTATGCATTAATTTTGACAGCCCTAAAAAAAAAAAACCCAAATGATAATATTATTAAACAAAATTCATGAAAGTTTCACAGTTTGTAATTATTGATGTTTGGACATATAGCTCCTTTTGATTTGGAGTTTTATGCTTTATATTTATTATTTCTGTGGTCATGTTTAATTTTCTTTGAGATCATCCTGGTGACATCACTATGACCTAATGTGGGTCATTTTCTCTAAGTTGACAAAGCCCTCCAGAAGATATTAAACTGTTTTCACACTAAGCTTTATGTATAAAATCTGTGGACTGCCCCTTTAACTCTCCTGGACAGTAATTAAAGCAGATGTCAATAATAATCCCATCATGCATCTCACTACTAAGTAGAAATCAGAGGAGGTGACGTGCACCTGCAGTGGATTTCCAGCCCTCTTGGTTTCATTAACAGTCGCAGGCTCTCGGTTGTTCTGAGGTGTCAGTTTCACCTAAATAGACATTTGCTGTTGACTCGAGGTGTTGAGGTGTGTAAACTGAACTCTGGGTTTATCTTGGTTTAAACAGTCATGGTGTTTCCCTGCTGTCAGTGGACCGTGGCTCATAAGTCAGGATGGGGCATGTCTGCTGAGCCCCCGTCAGCATTCCTCCACCCACGACAACCTCCAGCGTCTCCCTCTCGTCTCCTCGCTCCTAATCCGTATGAGGGCAGTCGGGCAGATGTTCGTCAGACCTCGTGCTTTCTCCAGAGGGAACATCTACACTGGAGGCCTTATCTGCTCTCTGTAAACAGCAGCGTCCTTTTCTTTGTTTCAGTCATTTTTCCATTTTCCTTTGAGCGAGGCTGGAGGTTGGTGGTGATGTGCTCCTGCCCACCCACTGCATACTTCACCTTAGCTGCCTTGTAATAAGAGTTGTGGGATTCCCAGATGTCTTCACGCATCCACTCCGTAGCGTGGCACAACACAAAACAATATAATGATAAGTTGCAGATTGACCTCTGGCGTCACTTATTGCAACATTTTTTGAGGATAAACTCATTCACCACGCCTAATTCCCAGAGGGCTTCAGACTCTTCGTTTGAAAGTGTGCTTGAGTAAAGTTTATCCTTAATATGCCAAAAACAATCACTTTTGCAATGCCTCATGCAACATGTGCCAGCCCATGTTGCTCTCATCTACCACTGCTGCTACGAATCTCCAGAGGCCTCTACAAGGGACAAACAGCAAACACTGCACGAGCTTGTTCTTGTTAAGTTTTTTAAACTTTGTGGTCATTTTGACCTGTGTGTAGAAGTGGTGCCACATGTTCAAAAAGACCCTTTTATTTGTGAGGGGTTGGGCCGAAGTCGTATTTATTTTTGGAATTGTGTGGATCTGTTTCTCTACATGAAGTGTTGTTGATGTCAACATCAAATACACATTTTGGTGTTTTTCCAACTTTTGAACTTCATCTTGTGGATCTCCTTCAAAGCTCGTGGACAGCTTTGTAAATCGATCGCTGCGTGAGCTTTTCAGTCTCAGCACATCTTCAACTTTCACCACTCGCCTCCCAACGATCAACCTCAGTGACAGGGATGGTGTAAAGTTGTGAATCCTTTGTGAAATGCCGTTTAACTCTGCGAGATCTGCGCAGACGTTTATCCGCCTGTCTCTCTGGTTTCTTCAAGGCAGCACATTATTACTGAACTCCTGTAATTGCTCTGAAATACCTGCGTCATCTGTTTGATGGCAGCTGGCGCTACCTCATAACCCAGAGGAGGTTCAGATGTAGCATATGAAAGCGTGATATTCCTGGGAAAATCCTGGGAACCTTTCTTAAATTGGCCAATTAGACATCCAGCGTAGTTGTAGCACATCCCCATTTTCTCCCAGCATGTGCTGCCCGGGCTTGATGCAGATTATTACTGACATTAAAGGAAACCTTGATCATAATAAAACCAAATGTCATCAATCTCCTGCAGCTTCAGGTGTCAGTCCTCACCATCTTCGAGACCGGGACGTTTTGTCAGGATGCATGTGTAAGAGAGGAGAGAGGTCAGTGACAGACAGGAAGTGGCTGCAGCACAGATTTTCAGTCAAAAAGACCAGAGACACTGAAAACTGGCTTCTTCTCATCTGCATTCATACTGTCATGTATTTGTGTAAATACCACAGTGATAACTTGATGTTTAACACATGATATTCGTGTGACCTCACAACCAAACGGTGAGGAGTCAGACTCTGGGCTTTCTAACAATCCGGGGTCATTTATTTTATACTTCAGATGGGAAACAGAAAAGTGATTGACAGGTTCTGTGTGGAGGGGAAAAAAAATCCCCCCGGCTCCTATTATCAGGTGAAGAGCAGATTTTCTTTTCACTCCTGCTGTGGCCGCTTGTTATTTCAGAAATACTTGGAAAATTTCATTTCAGTGCATCGAAATGGAAAACTGCACGACTGCAGGAGGTCAACCACTACACCAGGCACCAAACACAAGACGTCTTTCTGCTGAAAAGACGTTTTTGGTTGTTGTGACTTGTGATTTGACCCGTTGCAATTTATGACAAACAATGAACACAACGCAGGAGATAAAAACAGGAATACATGTCATGATGGGACTATAAGACTGTTTGAAGACTGGAAGATGCTTTATTGATTAAAAAAACGTATTGAGCTGTTTGAGAGGTTTTTAACGGTGTGTTTTTCTATCTTCACAGATATTGACGAATGCTCTTTCGACCGAGCTTGCGACCACTTCTGTGTCAACTCCGCCGGCAGTTTCCAGTGTCTCTGTCATAAAGGCTACGTCCTCTACGGCCTGGCACACTGCGGAGGTGAGCCAGCACGTCTGTTCCCCCCACGCCTTGTCTCCGAGTGTAAATCTCCTGTCCGTCACTCTTCCTCTGCAGCCCACACCTCTTTGTTAACCTTCCATTAGTTGCTCTTATGTTTGGCAGCGAACACACAACAGTAGAAGAAATGAATTATTAACATCCAAATTTCTACTGACGACTCCCACTGCTGATGGAGTCAGAGATTTGATCTATTTTACTTCCAAACAGAAGCTGGAGGTTTTTATTTTGGTTTTCTGCTCAAGTGTTGGTTGTTTTTAGCCACTTTAGGAGCTTAGCTCGAGGCACAGGATTGTCAGTGAGATGGACATTCAACCACTTTAGTCTTTCTATATCTATCGCTCAACAACTTCTGGACGAGCCGACATGTTGATGGTTCCTTGGTGATCCTCTGACTTTTCATCTGACAACACCACACAGTTCACATTTATTGCTCCAAGAGAAGAGTCTGAACCACTGCTGTGTACATTACCATGAAGTTTGGCAGAGGCTTCATGTTCCCCTGAGGTGAAATTGTAAGAACTTTAGATGTTACTTTCAAAACACCTTCAAAACAGTTTGTATTCAATGTTAATTAGCAAATAAAGCTGGGACCACCCCTGTGTGTGAGCAGAGAAGTGCTCGCATGTCGGCGGAGACACAATGTGTGAAAATCAGCTTCACAACTCGACTGGAAAAATCCTGACAGACAATCCAACAAGTTCCTGGAAAAAACAAAGTAAAAAAAAGCCAAAAAAACAAACCCAACATATCAACATTATTATTTCACAGTGTCAGTGTGCACTTACTTATTACTGATCTTTTCACCAGCTCACTCCTGAATCTTACACACAGCGACCTCACTAAATAAGAGAAAAGCCCGTGCATGCAGCTGCATTCTTGGACAATAATGAAATGTATTTAAATGCTCGGTCTGATGGATTACCTCTCACCAGCCAGTTTTAAGTCTGTGCAAGTTGATTTTCAAATGGACTGAAATGAGCTGAAGCAGGTGGCTGCCTGGAAGGCAGGAAATCAATCTAAGAGCTTACGCTACGCTTGGCAGTAATGTAAAGTGTAGACAATCAGTGCTGTACTTACTGGAGGAAAACATGAAATAATGTCATGAAAATGTTGGTCCTGCAAGGTGCAGTGTGGCCACGTCCATCAAACATCAGCAGCTAGCTACTGTACGGCGGTGTCGAACAGATAGCAGAGACGGTCTTTGGTGTCAGGAGGAGGTGTGTGGGGGCGCGTCAGATCTGCCAAGAGGCCCGCCAGAGCACATCAGGGTGTAACGGCGGCCCTTTGATGGAGTGTGTATCTGCAGTTAGAATCTGCTGCTGTCTCCAGCGCCTCGGGGCCTCGCAGTAGTTGTAGGAGAGACGTGGAGAGACACCACATGCTCCAAATACATGGCTCCATTTGTTCTGTGTTTTTTTTCGTCTGTAGTTTGACAGGTGGACTGATCAGGAATGTTGGAACAGGTTTTAGTAAACTAAGCTGGAGTGTGTTAACATGTGGATCTTGAGGTTTGCACAAATCCAGCAGCGCAGTTATTTACACCTTTCATTATTAAAAACTTGGAAGTGTTTCATATCACCTCAACATGACCCACTGAGGACTTTTGTTGCACATTGTTTTGCTTGTTGTATTAGTTCTGTGTCAGAAACTATTAAATGAGGAAATCTGAAAAAGGCAGGACAGGGACATTTAAAAATATTGCACAGTTCAGTGAAGCAGCTTTTTAAATGCTGACTCGAGTCTGAGTCTGAGAGGCAAAGCTGCTGGATTACATTATATTATAAGTGGTTACTTAATATAATCTACTTGCTGGGTGTATTTTTTTTTTATTTCATACTGTACTATTTTTCAAACAGGTTTAATAGGTTCATGGGACCAATTCCACACATGGGTAGCTGTATTAGCTGTCACCTCAGGGAATAAATGCACCAAAATTGGATTTGTAAGGCTTTTACTCACATGATGGACTGTGATCAGGCCACACTGAGCCGCTGAGAGGAGAGGAGATGGTCAGGCGTAAATGACTCTCTATACCATTGTTGAGAGAGCCAGTGATGAATGATCTCCCCTCGCTTTTCATCGGCGCTGTCGGAACTGTTGGATAACCCCAGAGATTTATGGCGCTCCCCGGTTGTACTTTCTTCATTCCCCACCACAACCAAGGTTAGGTTATTCCCCGTGTGGTTTATCAGCCGAAATATAGCTGCCAAACAATCCAGAAAGCTGTGTTCAGTGTTTAACAATAGACTCACCCTAAACAAACCCAATTAGGTCAGTGACCTGCTGTCAAGCATTGTGCCGAGGCCTGTCAGCATTCCTCCCAAGTGAGAGTACATCCAGCCATTCTCCCTCTCAGCTAGCAAAACAATCTGCTGCTTTCTGCTCATGTGCTGAGGAAATAGACTCCGAGTAGTTGTGACTAAAATCTTTGGAAGAGTTTTTAAATGATGTAATTCAGCCAAATGCATTTTTGCTGTACAGAAAATGTGTAAATAGATGAAAGAAATATATTTAGTTAGCCAAAAAGCTAGGGTTAGGGTTAGGTAAGTAGATCAGGGTCTGGACTCTCAAATGAGGGTCCGGCGCGTGCACAGTCCATCCCCTGGACTGTTCTCCCCCACAGTCTCAAAAAATGTATTTCAGTTAGATTAAAATAGTCCAAATTCAGGCCTTTGTATCCGCCCGCCGGCGGTGTGCGCGTAGACGTCATGGCGGCTGTCCGGCGCGCATTTTGCCTTGAAGCCTATCTACTTGCGGTGTTTTGAAAATATCGCTGCAGTTTCCCTCGTCGGGGTTGTCGCTATACGGCTGGTATTTGGCCAAGACACCAAACGGTGGAGTTTCTTCTGCATTTATAAGCCAGTTTCAGTAGTTATTTTTACTTTTCGGTACAAGGAAGCACGGCATCACAGCATGTGACTACAAACGGACCAATCAGGAGAGGTGATGTCTGCGACATCTTGCGTGTGGCTATGTGTGCACGGCATGTGTTGCAAAGTGGCCGTATTGGTAAGATAAAGTAAGCTTTAAGGGTTAGGGTTAGCGTTAGCCATTGAACCCGTTAGCCACAGGTTAATATTTTCACAGAAAATGTTGTGTAGCACAGAAAAGACTGGAAGTTGTTGATGTTTCTGAAAAATTAAAATATAAAAGTGACATTTTCACAAACTATCTAAGCTGCTCTGAGATTTTTCACCGTGACACAAAGCAGTTGTTTAGTCTAAATGTCACTTTGTCTTTTCAGTTCCTCCTTTTTCTTTCTTGGCTTGTGTCTACAGTTTTCTCTGTACACAAAGAAAAACACTGAAGAGATCTGGAGAATTGTTACATTGTGTCTATTTGGTTACATTTCAGATATAGGAGGAACAAAGAAGTCAGAGCAACACATCATCTTCCATCAGATATTCATCAGAGTCCTTTGTCCTTTAAATCAGGGCCTTTGATGTGGCTCATCATTCACAGCATTTCCAAGTATTTCTGGCTGCACGTCATCAGAGCGCTCCTGATGAAGTC
The DNA here is from genome assembly GCA_900323345.1 of Pseudochromis fuscus. Lineage (NCBI taxonomy): Eukaryota > Metazoa > Chordata > Actinopteri > Pseudochromidae > Pseudochromis > Pseudochromis fuscus. The sequence goes on along the minus strand of OOFC01050799.1, from coordinate 2,442 downwards.
GTCATCTTCTTGGTGGAGTGCACTGTTTTTATTCAGGGTGAATAATCGAATGAGACAAGGAAGAGCTTTTCATATCAGCTGGCCAGATCATCAGTCACTGCCATTATCTCCGTCTCTGTCCCGGTGTCTCTGCCACTTGTCCACAGCCCGCCGAGTCCTCAGCTCCACTCGCTAAACTAATTTTCCGTCTGGCATCGATGGCAGCCAGACTGCATCTGGATCCCGGATGCTTTTAGTGGTTTTAGCTCAGCATGTGTTTGAAAAGTTGATTATAATTTACTGCTTACCACAAGTCTTCCTCCCCGAAGAGCAGAGAAATTTTGACCATGAAATTGAATGTGGGTGACATCAAAACGAGAAATTACTTCTGTTTACACCCAAACACATTAATCTTTCTAGATGTGACTCCCTGACAGGATGAATCGAACCGAGCTTCCAGGAAGTCCTCGTTCACAGCTGCACTGTTTCATAACGGGACAGTTTCTCCTTCATTTGATTGTTTTGAACTGATCTCATTGTTTCTTAATGTTTCCGTCGTCGGCTTTGTCAATAAATATCCTGTTTTCTCTCATTTCCTTTGATCTGCTGAAGTCATCAGAGACGTGCAATCAGCAAAACATTTATACGTTAACACATGTATTTACAGATATTGATGAATGCAGTATAAATCGTGGAGGTTGTAAATATGGCTGCATCAACACTCTGGGAAGCTACGAGTGTACCTGTCCACCGGGCTACAAGCTGCACTGGAACAGGAAAGACTGTGTTGGTACGTGGCAGCACTGCCCCCTTGTGGTTAATCCACTGACACACACTCTGAGCACGTCGGCCTCCACATACCAGCGCTTTGTTCACAGTGTGTGATTCAGTGTGGATTTTATTTTTCCCTCAGAGCTGGTGAAGTGTCCTCCGGGACTCGTAGCACCAAAGGCCACACTGACCTGCAGCAAGACGGGCAAGAAAGAAAGCTGCTCCCTGACCTGTGCTTCCAAGGCTCACTATCTGGCAGGTATGTCACCCCCACTCCCCAGTGACATCATCAAACATCTTCCACATTGTAAACATTTTATTTTGTGTGTGAACTTTTTCAGAGTCTGATAACAGCTACTCAGTCAGCTGTGGTATCCCCATCCTCAGAGGGAAGTCCCCCGCCAGGCTCAACACCAGCAGCAGTCAGAGCTGCATAGGTTCGTTACCCTCCGGTCTCTTAGCCTCACACTCCAAGATTCTGTCTGGCAGCAGCGATGATAGCAGTGTGATGTTTCAGTGTCCTCCTACCCACTGGGCTGTGTTTGTCTGTAGAGACTTTGGCCCCTCCAGTGAAGCAGACGGCGTCTTTCAAGATTAAAAACGCCAAATGTCACCTGCACCCAAAACTGACCGGCAGGACGGAGGACAGGGGGCGGACGCTGGGACCAGGTCAGTCTTCATCTGCGTGTGTTTGCTGCTTGCGTGTGATATCTAGCAATGTATGTGGGAGGAGTTGCTGCTGTTTGTCACAAATCAATCACTGGTTGCACCTGTAATATAAGGTCTGCTTCTTTCAGCCAGAGGAATTAGAGACTGTAACTCTTATTATTAACTGTGAGTGGGCTGTGCAGGTGTGTCCTCCACCGTACCTGCCTCACAGATCATGTTTCATTTGCAGGAGGAGGGCAGCCCTGCAGCAACTGCCTGGTGACATTTGTCAACCTCAAGTGTGACTCCTCCAAGAAAGCAAAAGGGCGACGCGCTCGCAACCCGTCCAACAAAGAGGTCACACGCATCACTCTGGAGCTGGAAGCTGAGGTGAAACCTGGAGACACGACAGGTCAGACGTCTGCTGCTCGGGGGGAACGTGTCTCTGCAGTGTGTGAACAACAGGTTTAATCAATAATATTTATTTGTTGACTCATAACCAGGGAGTTGCAATCTCAGCTGCCTCAGACAGCGCATGGAGAAACAGGTGAAGACCTACATCAAGGCTCTGAAGAAGTCCATCAACCAGGAGCGCTTCCTGATCCGAGTCGCTGGTTTGGAGTACGAGGTGGCCCAGAAACTTCCTCAGGCTGCTCCCATTCAGGAGAACTGTGGCCCGGGCTGGGAGAGGGACAGCGGCCGATGTGGTAAGACCAGAGAGCTGTGAAGGTCACAGGGAGTCACACTGTAAACTTCTTACATCCAGCAGTGTAATTGTCAACCAGGGGGGTCTGATCTACTAAAGTCTTTCATTTTGTTGTAGTTTAAGGTCCACATTTTCCCCCAGGTTTCATTTATCCAGTCGGTGTGCTGACTTAATGACCAATTTAAAGTAAAGTGTGTGCTCATCCCTGACCGGAGCCGTTGTGGATATTCTCTCAGTCAGATGTTTGCCGGGTTCCTATTACCACGGCGAGCAGGAGCGCTGTGTCCAGTGTCCACCCGGCACCTTCCAGGAGAAGGAGGCGCAGCTGGCCTGTGACC
>OOFC01050798.1:66898-110610 GCA_900323345.1 Pseudochromis fuscus | reverse complement strand
CCCCCCCCCCAACAGAATCTTCAAGTGTAAAAAGCAAAACACACCCACACTGGATAAATACTATGTTTGTGTAAATGTGCATTTCAGTTTTGTTTCAACAGAGCTTGTGGTTTAATGATTATGCCCAATGACTCCCACTCATATAGAGTGAGTCAGGACAAGTAATGAATAGAAGAATAATGAGTAAGAACCATCATGACCTCATTTAAGGACCTGGCAGCTGTTCCGGTAACAATAAGATATAGATCGTTACAAAACCATTATCCTCTTGCACAATTTAAGTCTCTGATTGCACAATTCACACAAAAGGTCAGTTTCAGTTTAAAGTATGAAAAGTTAAAAAAAAAAAAAAAGAAGCTTTGAACTTCTGAGCTCACCTTAAAGATGTTTTCAAATTGGTCCGTTTTGAGTCTTTTGTTTATTTTAATGGGATTATATCAAAGCTGAAATCCTACTACTACTATGACATATTACAGGCCGGTCTGTCCATAAAAGCCAAATCACAGTAATACAGTCACAGAGGATCGTTCAGAGTAAGCGGTGTGCATGTTGGGGTGTGTTATTGATCTCTATGGGGGTTTTCGTGAAGACACTGAGCATTAAACTTTAAACAGTGGAGCTGATGCAGTAGCTTTAATAAGGGATTTTCTCACAATGAATCAATAATGCATGGGCGCATTTTATGTCACAGATTTTCATCCAGGAAACCCAGATCGTTGCTTTTTTTCTCCCATCCTCAAGCTCCACAGACTGTGTTTCTTCAATTATGTTAACTTTTAATGAACTGAGGTGAGTGAACTAGTTTCGATTTTGCGTGTTATCTTTTATACCGCGACCATCAGGCGGCAATTAGTCCACCTAAAGTTAGCAGAAGTAGCCTGTAACTGATTTGTATATGAAGCGATGCAGCATTCATCATAACAGCACGTCAAAGCTTATCAATAAGTATGTAGAGGATGTAAATAAAGTGTCCTGCGCTGGTCCACATGCGCACCTCCCCTTCCTCCTCCTCTCCTCTGTGTTGCGCGCAGGAGAGCTCAGTCTGATGGAGACTCCGGAAAGTCTCGCGCTTCCCTCCGAATAAACGTAGCCGGCGTTTGTCAACATGAACCCCGTCTACACTGAGGATACACTGGCTGATTATTTATTTCCCCTCACGACTCATACAGACACCTGTCAGGTCGGTTTGATCGCCTGAGCTGATGGTCACAATGCGTCGTGAGCGGCTGCACAAGAGACGCTTGGAATAAACCAACTCCAGTGTGAGTATCTTTGCTTAACTAGACAATCACTTTAAAATGTTAAGAGGGGGAAAGGTTTCTGTTGCAGTTATGGTGTGATTTAAGAGAATAGCTGAGGTTAAGAATGATTTTAAATAATTAGAGTTCATTATTCAGACATCAAAAACTGTTTTCTGTCATTCCCCTTGTTAATATTATTTTTAAAAGCCTTCAAAGAGAACTGTGTGATATTGTTGCCAGATAACCTCCTATTTGTAGTTGCACCCAATAATATATTGGACTAAATAAATTCTTGTTCAAAAAACAAGCTGTACTGCAGCTCAAAGCTAACTTTGAAAGGCTTCAAACTAACATTATACAACTCTCCTGCTGGATAAAATGTTTCCCTCCCTGAACAGCTGCACAATGTCTCAGTGTCATGTCTCTGGGGGGCAGAGGACTCTTGGTTTACCAGAGACTATGAAGCAAAGATAAACTGTAAACATTTGTACACATGCTCCCAGAGTCACGAGCTTATCTGGTAATTATTGATGTGTTTATTGTAACCTATCAAAGAGGAGTGTGCTTTGTCAACATCGCACAATTGCAGAGATTTCCCTGACAAATTCCTTTCATTATGCCTAAATGATTTTTCTCCAGCGCTCCAACAAATAAACCATAAAATATCTTGTGTGTTCCTTTTCCAGCTGATCGCTGGGGGTTTGGTTTGAAGTCCGCACTGAAATCTGTTGATGTGTGAGATGTTTGTGCGCTCACTATTTCTGTTTGACATTTAGCTCATTTTCCTCCCCATTCCAGTCTATTAAAGTGGCTGCAGCTCGACTCAGAGTGCAGAGCCGAGGTCCTGACAGGTAGGCGGATGACCTTTGGACAAACCTGCCTCTGTGGACTCTGGGTGCAGTGCCTTAAATCACTAAAGTCGTATTTTAATGTTAATTGGAAAGGGGAAAGAGAGGGTGTGAGAGAGGAAGGAGATAAATGTGGTGTCGGTTTGTAAGTTGTAGCACCTCTCCACGCCCCATAACTCTGCACGTGCCTAAAGCTAAAACCTCTCCACGGCTGCTGCACCCAGCCCTGCAGTCTGTCTGGTCTGCTGGGCAGGAAGGTTTTAGGTTGCCCCCAAAATTTGCGGAACAAATGTCTCGAGCTGCTGAGATGTCAAAGCCATGCTTCTTTTGGCAAGAGCCAGACTTGGGAGGCTTAGGTAATGCTCGAAGTATGAGAGGGAGAGGGAGCGAGTTGTACCATATCAGATTGTTTAGACTGGACTCTGGGGGTCCACCACAAATGGAAGAAAATGATTCTGTAACAGAGCATTAGGAATGTGGGAGGACCGCATGATACTAAAGTGTTTTGGCAACATCTCAGTGCATCTATTTCAAGAGTTGGTAGTTTTTAACCTGAGATGACAACAAGCCTCTGTAATGGAAGATCAGCTCTGTATTATTTCTAACATTAAAAACTGTTTTGCAAAGGATGATTTAGTGCAGTCAAACCCTTTATCTGCCTCTGTCACACTCGTGTTTTTCTGCTCTTGCTGTTGAGTAATTTCCTGATGGATGAAGTTTTTCACGGGGATTTTTCCTTGTTTTTCTTTCCCATCTGATCATGTGTTGTTATTCCCACAGTTGTAACAGAATGTGTTGCACGTAGAGTTAAAATTAAAATGTATTCTGTCATTGTGTTTGAATTGTGACAAAACAAATCCAAGCTGGCAAAATTACTCAGCTACATTTGTCAATTTGGATGCACTCAATGATCAAAGTTATACACTGCATCACACAGTATGCTAATGTACAGTGTAGTGTGAGGGCCACTCTGACTCAGGTTGCTTTTGAAACCAAGGTTATTCTAAAGTCAATTTATACATTTTAACCAAGACACGTTTTTTTTTTTCCTTCATTTTAATTTTTAAGTCGCTTTAAGATTTACCTCCAAATTGCCTAAACACAAAAGCAGCTCTAATTAACTGGGCATGTGCTGCAGCCCTGAATCCAGTCTGAGTCACTGGCCAAGGCAAATATTTCCTGCAATGTATAAAAGCATTATAACGTGGGATCAGGCAGCGCTCCAAGTGAAACATGAGCACAGAAGTCATGAGTCACTCTCAAGATATAATTACTATGGTCATGAGACATAATAATTACAGTCTAAAGATAAGACTTTAAAAATTATGCTTTTTTTTTTTTAAACAAGTATGAACTTATTATTATTATTGTAATACTGAGTGTATTTAGAGAGTGAAGAGTTTTTGGTTAACCAGAGCTAATAAAGAAATCTAAACCTATTCCATCAAGCTGTTACATGTCCTGTGGCAACCTTAAGTGCATGCTAATGGGATTTACACTATGTCCTCACACACAATAAAAAGCAGTTGAACAGCGCTGACAGGTTCTGTCTTCAAGTGTTTTTTCATCAGAATAATCTGCACCAAAAGGTGAGCTCACAGCTCATGAAGAGACATGTGTCAGGTTCAGGGTAAACAAAAAGCCTGGGATACCAACCAAACCCTTTCAGAGCTTCTGCTTCTTATTCTGTGTTTCCCATGACACTGCTGTCCATTCATCTGATTAATCAATGGGTTGAATGTGATCAGACTGAAGAAGGTGTGATTTGCTATTTTTGAGCTACAATGAACCATTATTGAAATTGATTATTGGTATTATTACATTTAATTCCAGATCAAGTTGGAAATTGTCCTAAATGTCTTTCTGATTAAATCATTTCGATGGTTAGTTCTTTGTGACCTGGCAAGAGAGGGAGAGAGAAATTGAAATCATTCATACATGTGCGGTGCAGAGAAAGCGAGCATGCATGAACAGACAGAAGAGTTAAACTGAAACTTAAACTGAACCTTAAAAAACAGGTTTATTACAAACCTACAGAACTGCCGTCTGGTCTCTGTCAACACATTCTCATACACCCCACAGAAGTGTAGCAACAACATGATATTTGCCCCAAGCAAACTGTGAAAAAATAAATAAATTATCCATTTATTATCGATAGTGTTGTGGTAAAGTCTTTATGAAACAGATCTTTGTCATATTTGAGTAAACATCTGAAGAAACAACGTTATCAACAGCAGTTTTTTTATGTTAAAGTGTTTTGTCGACTCATCAATCTACCTTGACCTCCTCCCTATGTGTACTTTTATCTTTTTACAATTCGTAAACAACTACCGTATTTTCCGCACTATGAGGCGCACCTAAAAGGCCTTTAATTTTCTCTAAAACCAACAGTTATAATCCGATGCGCCTTATATATGGATCAATATTGTAGCATAATTATGGCTACCGTAGTCAGGGGGCGTCGCCGAAGTAACAGTGTGTAAAAACGGTAAAGGGGAATTCCAGTCCCACACTACTTGTGTGTGTATCAAGACCCCAAAATGGCATGAATGCACTAACTACGTGATAAAAAGTTGCACTACCTGTTGTACCTTGCTGTTGGTAAAAGATAAAACTACATCACTGACGTTACCTCGGGGACAAAAATAAAACAGCTGTTCATGTAGCTTTGAACTGTGACAAATGGAGTTGGAAATACATTGTTTTCAACGAAGGCGGCGCAAATACCGGTAAGAGCTACCGGTACGTACGGTACCGTATTGTGAATGAACTAGCTTGTTTTGGAGTGAACGGAGTTGTCAGAACGTTGGTTTATTTTCTATTAATAAAGTTTGGCTGACTGACTTAAGCACAGCTCTATCTAGATGGATGGATAACGCAACCCCAAAATAGACCATTCATTGAAGGTGCGCCTTATAATCCAATGCGCCTTATAGTGCGGAAAATACGGTACTTGAATGTAAACATGCTATGTGGACAAAAACCATCTCATACGACTATAACACCTTTGTTAACAGCAATGACATCAGTTACATTGACATAACTATTGATTATACTACCTATGTTGTACAAAGACACTAAAAAAATCTTTTATTTCATTGCAGTGTGCATTTGGTGAGCACCTTGTATTCTAGGAAACAGACATCTCTCCTTCTATTAACACATCTATGCAGTTGAGAGGCTGACTTCCTGCTTGTATTTTGACCTCCCATACTTGCTGTAGTTGACTGTCATCACTTGAATGACTGAACACTTGTTGCAGTTTGATGTCATGTCCCAGAGCTCAGCAGCTTTACGAGTAATCACATTGTTATCATAACCAACAGACGCAGCGGCCGCAACTGAAGATGTAATAAACAGGAATTACCCTTTAAGTGGCTGCATTGTGCACACAGTCTGACCCCGGGTCCACTGTGTGTCTTCAGACCTCTCTGCTCCTTCTCCTTGTTAAACAGTAGGTTGTGTTGCAGATGTCGCATTGGTTTAAAATTTCCACAAAAGCAAACAGTGTGTTGCTATAGGAAAAACACATGTATGCAGATATATACACTGACATGCATCCACAAATACAAAATTTAGCTGAAGAACCACATCTGCACTCCAGATGTCAAGGTGGACTGTGGTGAAACAAGCGGTTTAATACTTCTAGGGGCTTTTTTTAGCATGTGTCTGTTTTCTTTAGACTGTACCATTCCTCCAATAGTCTGCTTATTTAACAGATTTAGCAGCCAGATTCCTGGGAAGACAACATCATTCTTCAGTGACAGAAAGTCAACTCTTGTCTGTTAGAGGCAAGTGGAAAGGAGAGGGAGGAATAGTCCAGCACGATGAGGTGGATTAAGGCCATTTCCTGAGATATTGTGCTCTCAGGGCGCGTTTAGATTTCCGGCGTAGATTTCATCCGTAATCCGACTGTGAGAAGAAAGTAACCTGATATCTGAGTACCTCCTAGGAAGAAGTAGTTGTTGTTTTCTTTCCTTACAACCTACTCTGGCTTTTGATTTCTTTTTCATCCACATTGTGAAAGTTTTACTATTACCTCAGTTTGGTATCCCATCCATCTTTGTTTGACTTTCCCATCTACAGGGAGGCTGTCTTATTTCCTTTTGTGGCATCAGGTTTTTTCTTGTGCCTCTCATTTCCCAGAGCTGGGATTCAGCCAAGTCCCAGTCGCCGAGTGTACTGCGTAAGGTCAGGATGTGTTTACACAGTTATAAACATGAAGACATGATTAAAATATGTTTCAGGAGAGGTGAGAATGTGTGCGTGGACTGAGTGCATGGCTCTTGCAGCTGATTGTCTCCTCTCCTTAACTGATTTTGTGGTCACACTGGATCCTCTCAGGGCACTTTTGGAGAAGCTCTGTTTCATAGACTCATAATGTTGGTGCTAAACAGAGCTGCACATCTGCATACAACATGCAGCATTTTGGTCTCTAGCTAAGGTCTGTGGGGAGGCTGATTATCATTTGCTCTTTAGCTAGTCACCTATCTTTGCAGCACAGGATGAGTTGTGTCTGATTAGCATCATTTCATCACGATGGGAGGAAATGAGAAGCGCAAGACAGGAAGGTAGAGGCTAATAAGGGTGGCTTTGAGTATATACTTATATATATTCATATAGGTGTGTAACGTGTGCATATTATAAATGTTTATGTATACGCTCTCTTGCAATGGCATAACCTGCACCCATTTTCACCAAGCAAACAGATTTTCAATGAACAAATTGAGCAGATGGATAAAAGCTCATCTGATATCTGAAATGTCAAAGTAAATGCAATCAAGGTTTAATATGCATTTGCCTTTACTTGTGCATGGAGGAGCACAGAGAGGGAACACGATAAGGTCTCTGCTTTGTCAGTGGTAATTGTTCACATTGTGGCAGCACCTGTTGGTTTTTGGCCAAGAGATCGGCATTTAAATGTCACCATGTTGGTTGTTTGGAGCCAGAAGTGACCATATTTGGAAATGAAGGGAGGAGTGAGGAGGTGGGTTTAACCCTTGAACCCAAAGACACTGCCTAATGTGTATGAGACATGAGGTCAGGCCTGCTCTCATTGGAGACCAGACCTGTCGATCAAACTAATCCCGCCCCTAAATATTCTTATTTTTTAAGCCTAATATCTACTTAATTATGAATTTAGATTACTGATCAGAAGAGTTGACTTTAGTGACATCAGGATGACTTGTGGAAAAGTGTATTGACTGAGTATTTCATAATTAAAAGTGACAATTTTTGAATTCAAGTCAGTGGGAGTTTTTTTAGAGCCAGCATCTAGTGGCTGTCAGGTGTATTGCACTTTTTTGCACTTCTGCATTGGCTTCATTTTTGAGCCCCGGTTGCTTCGTTAATTTCTATATTATGTCTGTTTTTATGGGTCCCAGGTGGTGTATACTCATGACTTTAGAGATTGTTAGACTTTTCTTTTAGCCCCACAGTGATGTGGACAGTTTTGTTTAATACTGAAATTAATCCTGGATTGTATACTGTGACATTTGGTTTTGACACATTTGTTGATGGCCTCTTTCACTCAGTGCCACTATTGCACCAAAGTTTTAATCAATGAGGGAAAGGTAGTTTTTGTTTGTTTCATTTGTTTGTTGGTTGGTCTCTTTCAAAGGGTGTATGTTTTAACAAGATAGTGTTGTTAGTTCACCACAACAGGGCAGCAGTGTTCAGTCTACAGCAGGGGTTCTCAACTTGCGCCATCGAGGGCCGAGACCCTGCAGGTTTTCTTTCCAACCATCTCTCCAGCAGCTGATCTCACTGATGAGCTGCTTCTCTCAAATTGAAGGAGGTGTTAATCATTAAAATCACCTGCTTCAGAGACCGGCTAGAAGAAAAACCTGCAGTGTCTCGGCCCTCCATGGCTCAAGTTGAGAACCCCTGGTCTACAGCATGTCAGTACAGCTGGATTATGCCTCGGAGGAAGTTTGTCCTGTGTGAGTGCTTTAGATCACAGTTATGATCTGAGAGTATTAGTTTAATAGTATAATAACAGAAGATGACTGTGAATTATAATACTACCAATTATGTGCAAAGGTTTGGATTCAGTCGGTGGCAAAAAGCAAACAGCCCAATAAAATCAAACGATTTTACCTGCTCAGTCAAAACATATCAGACATATTTCATGGCAATCTGCACATTAGTTTTTCGGATATTTTGTGCAAGGCTGTTATTTTGACCTGAGGATCCAGGGGAATACACAGCGTCCAAATGGAAAAAGTTCTTCCTGTGAACTTTCAGTTCTGGTCTTCAAATTCCATGGCAAACTTCCCATTTCATTTCATTTAAAAAAAAAAAAAAAATAGAAACCTTGGCCTGATAGTGTCACTATCAGAAAGGTCAGGAATGCATTTTCATTAATTCTCCAGGGTCCATGAGGATCCGAGCCAAGTGGAAATCTAGCCAGCAGGTGTTGCAATATGTTTATTTGATCCAAAGGATGAGATGGACTAAATAACTGTCACCCATGTTTCTATCTCAGCTATAGAGGAAAAGAAATGGAGATGCACTTGGATTGTTGTGCCAATTAGAAAATGTCAGAATACTAAGATGAGAATATGACAAACAGTCAGTATCAGTATCCAGTACAAACCATGGACTGTATATTGAAATGAATGAAGCAACTGGGCCACAAAAGTGTAAAAAAGTGCAATACCACCGATAGAAACTAGGTGCTGGCTCCAAAAAAGTGTGGTTAGTTTGACGGACTTGGAGGCGGTCACATTGGAGAGTGTTAGGTTCTAAGGTTAGACCCACCTCCTCACTCTTCGCATCCAAATTTGATCCCTTCTGTTTCCAGTCAACATAGTGACTTTAAAATGTAAATCTGCTGAGTCCACAAACCAGCGGGTGACGTCACATAAGCTTTGTTGACCTATAAAAAGTCTATTGGACAAAGATAATGTTCAATGATCAGTTCCTATATTTGCAAAAAAGCAAGGAAACCATCTCCTCTGTCATTTCACTTATACCCAGTTGAGTTCTGCTAAGTGCTGCCAGTCTGAGCTGTAATATACGCAGCTTGTATTTACTGTACTGTGTGAGCTGCTGGGTGAAATTACATCATGTCTTGGCACTTCAAAAAAGGCAGCGCTGGGCCTGGAAGATTTAGATAATCTGATAAATCACAGTGTAAACAAATCTCACACTCTGCTACAAACACGATGAGTAATATCCCTCTCTGGCTCTGGTGCCCGACCTGTCTTGACATTTTGTGCACTTAGTACAACAAAGCCATCTAACGCAATGATGAATGCATGTTTTTATCTGGAGTCATCAGGATTTTGAGGGTAGGGTTTTCCCTCAGTCAATCCCACCTGCTGTCTGCCTCCTGCTATGGATTGATTTTTAGCCCTGAGACGTCTAAAGTCTGTCTTTCCTGTTCGTTCTCACACTGTTTTTTCCCCCCATCTCTGCTGTTTCACTTCACGCTTTACCCTTGACTCTCACTGTCCTCTTTATGCACTGTCACATTTGCAAATCTTTCTCTTCTCTCACACTTTGAAATTTGGTTCTAACCAGACATTAATTTTTAATGGGAATCATAGAATAATAGATACAGAGAAGAGAGATGATAACAATTACCTGTGCTTGTAGAAATAAAAAAAACATACAGAGGATAGGGAACAGTGGAAGTTATTATGATGATGCTTTTCAAACACAGAGATGGTGTTATACATCATTAAAAAGCATAACAACAACTTCAAATGATGGGAAATGTATGACATGTAAAAGTCAGATGTAAGATTAGTATCATGCAGCATTTGCTAATAACTTGAACTATTGACTGCAGATGTCAGAGTTGCACCTTTATCTACGGATATTTCATTAAATGAGACCCGTAACACCTCTAAAGGGATCAAAAATAAGTTCTCTTCCCGATCCCAGCTGCTACCCACGCAGGCTCGCAGATATCGGCGTGCATTGCTGATAAGTCTGCAAGAGCTCAGAGCTGTCCTATTATGAAATCTGCAAGTGTGTGAGGGTTTTGGACTTCTGAAGCCCTTTGTGCACAGATTCATCAAATGTGCACGTACTGTTGCAGACATCGTTTGGGTAATACACAATTTATAGAATTGTTGCGCAATAATATTAAGAAGTGGAAGGCTGTAACATCAAAGGAAAAGGGAAATGGTTAGACCACATCTCTAGGTACACAGGTCACACTCACACACACACACACACACACTGGTCACAGTTGAAGCAGCAGACACTAAAACATCCTGACAAAACCACTGCATTCTTCGCTTCCCATAATGTAACCAGATAGTGTTGCTCGTTAGACTTTCTGTGTCTAAATGTTGACGTCTTCCAAGTTTGCAATCCAAGCGTTCGGTTAAAAATTTGTCAACCCACATTGAGATAATCTCAATGACATCACTATTACATCACCAGGATTATTTTTTCTGATTCTGCCCTGAGAAGACATGACTGAACAGTTTTTTTTTCACACACTCAAGATTGAACAAGATGTGTACAATTGGTGGAGAGCCCATTTTAAACTGATGTGACTTATTTATATATTTTTACATTTATTGAAGGATAACCCCTTGAGATGCAGCATGTCGTTTTCAAGGAGGTCCTAACACAAAACATAGAACAATACAAAATACAATACATCAACGGCCCCCAACCTTTTTTGCCCCACGGACCAGTTTAATGTAGGCATCATTTTCACGGACCGGCCTTCAAGGTGTGGCAGATAAATACAGCAAAAATAAAATAACACGACTGGCATAAAAAATTGTCCTTTGCGGCTTTGCAAAGAAGCTCTCCAAAGACGTTTGTATTTTATTCCTTTTCACTAGTTTGCGGGCTTATTTTTTGGCTAATGTATCACGTGACCGAGACAAGGGTATTGACGTGTTAAGAGGCAATGGCAGAAGTTAAGTTGAAGAGGATCCGGTCGTTCATTTCAAAATAAAATGTCTATCAGACTCTAATATTCAATGCAACCGAAGTTAAATTTTTATTTATTCTTTCTGTGCGGCCCGGTAACAACTGCCCCACGTGGTCCCCAGCCCGGTGGTTGGGGACCACTGCAATACATAACAAACACAATCAAACAAAAACTGACACATACAGGCAGCTCTCCCACTTCCCCCAGCCCCTCCACCCCAACCCCAGCTCCCAGATACATACATAGATGTCTACATCTATGTATCTATGACTTATACATTGATATTTTTTACATATGAACAGACTTTGAGTTTGAATGTTTGAGTTATGGTTTTTCTAGCCCAGAACGACTCCATCACTCAACCCAACCGCTGAGCTCTGATTTAAACCTCTTTGGGCATGTATCTAGTTCACAGCTCGTTGATGTCAGGAACAAACAGGAGTCTGAAGGAGTGGCTCGCCATCCACATATGATGGAAACTTGCTAGCAACTTCTGTATGTGGGTTCACTGTGTTAAAATAAGTGAAGAAGCCGGAATTGTTTTATTGGTTTAATTACTTGCATGGAACAAAATCAAGCACTGAGGTGGCGGCGCCTTTCATTATGCTCTTTTAATGCACCTTTAATGATGTAAGTGCGAAAAGCTTGAGTCACATAATGTTACTGCAGCTGCATTTTAACAGACCCTGTTGTGCAGTAAGAAAAAAAACTATAAATTGTCATTCGCTAGAGCTGGTGCAGGATTTCACTCCCTGGTCCGGTGGGATTGTTAAATCTCACAAACTCTGCAACAAAAGAAAAAGAAATAAGTTACCGGCTGAGGAAATGTCAGAAGTGTTTTAAAAACATTTTAACTTCAGTGTCAGGGATTTATTAGCACACCACCCATGAAATAATAATGCCTACTTTCTTATTATTCATGCGTGCACTTGCTGCTCCGCGCGTCCACCTGTATCAATATCTCACTTGTTTCTTTCTGTGAAGAACCTTGATCTTAAAAATAACATTTTCAGGTTAACAAAATAAAGCTCTCAGTGGCTTTCAGCTCACAGAGAATAATCTTGTGTTTTTAGTTTTGAATTACAGAGTAACTATTATTCTGACCTTGAAGGTTTCTTAGTAAAACTTGTGCTATACAGCCCTCATCATAAAGCGAAGGGCCTCTACACAGCCGACCACACACACTCTGCAGCTGACCTCAAACATTTTCGAGGTGACTCCTGTTATAGAAGAGAGTATAGTTTGACATTCACATGCTGAGACCCCAGAGAGGCAATAAAGCTCCATCAAATGCTCCAGTATTAAAAATGTTCACACCACTTTTCTTGGAATTATGGGAGATGACTGAAATACTTCAAAGGAAACAAGGTTGTAGTGTTTCTGGTGAAAATGTTTGAACAACTGTTTCTGTTTTACAGGAGGCACCGTTGAAGACTGCGGAGCACGTATAGAAATGAAGACAAACGATGACCTGCAGATTAATACCACAGCCACTTTTAGGTGAAACTTGAACTTTCTTGTAAGGATAATTTCCTGGATCTACATGCCTACTCTGTTTATGTGTCAGTATGTCACTATCAGACTGCAAATATGGGAGTGACGCACAAAGGGACCCCAGTTACAGCCTCCTCAGCTTGCCTATGGCTGAAAACTATGAGAAAAGGTCCATCAGGACGTTTTTCGACTTCAGTCACACCAATGTTCCTGAAAATCTAGACGTCAAGTGCATTCCCTTGTTATTTTTAACAAACTTGCGGCGCATCTCCAAAGTCAAAGTGGTTAGTTTCCTGCTGGGCTTGACGTTGACGTTCCTCATCATGGCCTCCTATATCCTGATGTGGGACAAGAAAGGACTTCTTTTCACTCCTGCACCCTATCAGCTCAGACCTGTGGTCATCCCGACCAGCACGGCATCAGCTGAAGTTTCTTCTGAAAAGAATTTACTAAACATGAAACTGCTGGTGAAGATCATCAACTCCAAACAGGACTACACTCCCAGGAAGGTGCCTAACGAAGAGGACGTCATTGAAACAGACCCCCATGTAAGTCTGATGGTTGTCTGACTCATTTTGCTATCCATTAGCAGACCAGAAAGTGAAAAAAAACACCCTCCAGACTGGAGTATTTTTACCCAGCAATGACAAACATACTGTGATAAATGATATTCCAGTCTAGACTTGAAAATGAAAAGTGACCACTTCTTTATTTTTTGTTGACAAGAGTGAATTGTGGGAGACTGATGAATAACATGCACCTTACAATCAGCCCTGCAGTAAATGCCTGTTTGGTGAAACTCATAATGACCGGTGTTTGCTTGTGACACTCTCCCTGAAGTGTTGCTTCAGGCCCCTGGTACTATGTGCTAATGCAGTCGTGCTGGGTTTGGCATATGTTGTCATCTTACATTTTCACCTTACAATACATCATTTTGCAGCAATTATGGAAAAGGGCATCATTACTTCTAGTTGTTACACTGTAAATCATAATTACAAAGGTAGCAACAGAACTTAATGACTCAAGTTGAAGACCTGTTATTGGTATGTGTCAGACGTATGAAGGTTTAACCCAGTTTTCAAAGCAAAACAAAGAGGCCAATAGTTGATGAGGCATCAGTACCAAAGCTGCAAAGTTTGTTATGTGGTCATACATTATGGATGTTTTGGTGGCAGATGACAGATGAGTCATATTTTGTTCACACTCTAATTTTTTTGACTTTTTGTTCCTCTCTGCAGTTATTCTCTGTAATTCCTCGTTATTTCTTACCTGGCATCAAGAGCCCCTGCTGGTATGAAGAGTTCTCCGTTGAAGTCGGCGCTGATCCGTACAGGAGGAACCTCTTCACCCTGCGCTCAAAGAGTTTCAAAACCGTGTGCGACCACCTGAAGACCAACTTTCACCAGCACTTACACCACAGAGGTGACAAACACTTTCGTCTGCGCTGCTTGCCGTACTTCTACATCATCGGCCAACCAAAGTGCGGCACAACGGACTTGTTTCACAGGCTGCTGCTGCATCCAGAGGTCAAGTTCAACACCATGAAGGAGCCCCACTGGTGGACCAGGAAACGCTTTGGTAAGTCAGCTGGAGATTGATGGCATTTTAAAATGATTTTGAAGCCAGATGATGAATCACTTGACTGATAATTGAATTTGGACAAAATAAACCGTAAGACTTTAGGTTTTTGGAATTTTTTTGTGAAAAACCCTCCCGTCAATTGTAACTGACCTGGACTCAGTCAAGAGCAAAAAGTATATTGAATGTATTACTGCACTTATTTGCATACAGAGAGTTATTTGATAAGTCTGACAGCACTGATATATTTGCACCGTTTATATAAAGCTACAGGTAGGGGAAACTTACCAAACGCTGTTTCTTGACCGCAGAAAGTAACTTCCTGAAGCTTTGTGGTTATGATGAGGTTGCCAGGCAACCTGCAGAGTCTGCAGGAAGTCACTGATCATAGCCAAAATAAACAGTCCAGCATATGGTACTTGTTGTATTCACTTTTTTCTTACTGATTAAACAAATATATTTACTGTACCGTGTCAATTACTGACTTTTAACTTCAAGTTTAACAAGACAGTCTCAACAACAACAACGTAATGGAAAATGAGTTATGAGCTGGATGTTCTCTGCTGATGAAGTGAGTAAACCCCAAAAGGAATAAACCTCAGCACGTCAAGTATTTTCTACAGTAAACTATTAACAACAGTGTCTTTCATAGTGGATGAAGTTGTTGCTTCTGATCTCTTAAGCTGATTGAAAATGCAGCCAGTTGACTCAGTTTCCATGTGCTTCAACATGTTTCTCATGACATAAACAAAGAGAAAAACAACTTGTCCTCATCTTGTATTTATGGAAGTGATGACTCCCAGTGGTGCTGGACGGCCTTCCAGTTCAACCAGTTCTCTGCTGTAGTCCAATTGGACTTCGACACATTTTTGCTGTTGAGTCCATATTTCTTTTTCCCCTCTGGGTATTTTGTCAGTCTTGGCAGGATGCTCCAAACACAATTCAAATTCACAACACAAAACTGTGATTCAGATTTAAAGCTATGATTTCTAGCAGCAGGGTAAAAAAAAAATAAAAAAATGAAGAAATAAACCAATAGTGTTTGAGCTAGAAGGCAAACAGAAGCTAACCTACCGCTACTGACAATAACATAAGACCTTATGCAGCTGCTTCACAATTAAAGGCCTCATTAATTCTCCTCCCTGGAGAGGTTTTACTGTGAGACCCTGCAGGAAATACTGTGTATTAACAGCATATGCAAATTAATGCAATAACTTTAGTTAATAATACACAGTAAATACATTAAAGCATTCTAATGTTTATTTTAAGAAAGTGATGTATAGTCGTTATAATACAGTGTGTGTTTGTCTGTGTGTTTGTTGATTGTTGTAGATACAGATGACCAAAAACACTGCTGATTATTCTCAGTTGGATATTTAAAAAACGTTCAAACACAATTCATTAAAGGAAATTTATGACAAAGCAGTCTATAAATGAGTATATAATGAGGGGGTTTTTGTTGTTGTACCTCGGGGTGCAGGGTATATCCGCTTCAAAGATGGCTTCCAGGAAAGTTTTCCTGTGGAGGATTACCTGGATCTGTTTGACTTGGCAGCCCACAACATCCAAGAAGGAATCAGTGGAAATTCATCTGGGGACCACCGCGCTCTCCGACTCATAACAGGTGAACACATGTGAAAGTGTTTGTGTGTGTGTATAGGTGGGGATGATTTGGTGTTGTTCACTGTGCATCACATGGAAGAATCTTTTGCCTTCACACTTTTCATTTTGTAGCTTCTGAAAGACAAACAACTGGATCCTGGCCATGATTCAAATTACAGGTTTCTTTTGCCTCCCTTTTTCTTTATTGTCGGGCCTCGCTTGTTGTTGGATTTCCCACAAGTGGCTCTCACCTCACAAGCACTACAAGTGCTCGTGTGAAGAGCCGGAGGGAAACACCGCTAACATCATTTGAGATATTTTGTGGTTGAAAAACAGACAGCTCAGTGTCTTTAGAAGCGTACACAGAAACTCAAAGGCCCCCGGGCACTTTTATTCACTCCTCGTTCTGTTGCATGTTGTGATTCAAAATGTGATTGGTTGAATTTTGGCCAGGTTGTGAGAAGTAGCAGGGATGAAATCACTAGCAAACATGTGATTAAAAAAACTACATTTCTGAAGTGAAGTAGTGCTGGAGTTGGGTAGATAGTATTGATTTTTCACTGTGTAATCAGTGGCCTTTTCAGGAAACGTTAACTTAGTTTGTTCAGTGAGTGTTTTCTGTGTGAATGTGTGGTCAAGATTGTTTTGTTACATTGAATCCGTTTGCTTGCTGAAGGGGGAAAACTCATTTTAATTTTGTGTGCATACTCACAATAAATTTATACGATGCATTTTTAAAATCTAAAATGTATTAATAAGGCATGATGCTCCCAGTAAAGGATAAATTTTGCCCCATTATACCTGAGTGTCTGCACTACTTGCTGCATTTTAAATGAGCTGTTGGTGGTGATGCTGAGACTGTCAATGTCTTGACAGGTGAAGCCAGTGCATCCACTATGTGGGACAATCAAGCCTGGAGCTATCTCCATGGAGACAGGGAAGAGACAGAGCCCCCCTTCCTGGCGCAGGACTTCATCCACGCAGTCCAACCTGACGCCAAAATCATCATCATGCTCAGAGACCCAGTGGAGAGGTACAAAGAAATCCATCCGCACATCTGCTTGGATAGAAACAGATGTGATTCACTGTGATTAAACAGTTTCTCACAGTTTTGATTGCCTCTAAAGGGCTTCCCTGTCATCTGTCACTGTGGCAGAACATATTTGTTTTAAATGAGAATTCCTATTACACATCCAGCTCAAATGCTACTTCCAGCTGGCTTAAAACTCTGCGTTCGCTCTGTTTCCAGGCTTTACTCCGACTACTTGTACTTTAAGATTGCCAACAAATCGGCTGAGGACTTCCACCAGAAGGTCACAGACTCTGTACAATTGTTCCAGTCCTGTCTCTCTGAGAGGTCACTTCGTTCCTGCGTCTACAACACCAGCCTCTCCAACACTATGCCGGTGAGCTGAATGTAACGTCTCACTGTTAACTGCTTAACAATAATTTCATCTTTCTGAATATCTTTAATAAGACTAAATTTACACTACTTCAGTCCTTATAAACATTATAAATGGATGTTACTGCAGTGAAGGGATTCTCAGTCCATGCAGGGAAAAATGTCACCAACTTGCCGCCCAGAATCACTTCAAAACCTTCAGCGTACATCCTGCTCCCTCAGGAAGACACTGAGTTATGAGCTCTGTCAGCTGGTCACTCCTAATCACAACATGGAGGTGACAACACTGTTATCTTGGGAGATTTACTGCAGTAAAAGCAGCAATCAGCTCTGCCTGAAACCATTGGAGGACAAACACAATCCATCTCAAATCTAACAATGTTAACAAAAACAACAGCAACACACTCTTATATCCTTTGTTTACATGACTCTTCAGCTTCAGATGAGATGACGGTGGGGGTCCGTGTGAAGTTTATGCTGCTCCACCTGTGAATCAGGGCACAGTGTCTGAGTTTCAGCAGGAGGTGTTGTACTCTGGTGCCCTCTTGAGGAATCACAGTGTCTCTGCATGTGTCTTAAATATGAAACTGTCCTGCTCCTCACCCATGAACATGAATTAACCTTCCTGTTTTGTCAAATTTACCAGTTTTAAAGTATAGAAAATTGTGTTTTTTCAATCTAAACTTCTATTGAACTTAATTAGCATCATTCCTATTTAAAATGAATATAGTAGAATTCATATATTCACAGAGATATTGTTTTGTAAAAGTGGAGGGTGACCTCAAATGGGTCAGAAGTGTCAAACTTAGACAGTTTATCTCTTTATAAATATGATATATTTCACACAAAGTGCACAGACACACATGCCACATTTCAATACTAAACCTTTGAACCGCAGGAAAATACATATATTACAGCTATTAACTAATAAGGCATTAACACTGCTCATTAGGATTTTTTGGTGGATTAAACATATTCTGGGATAATCTGAGAACCGAAGATAAGAGGAGAGTTAAACAATGAATTCATGGATGTGATAAATCCTTCCAAGATTTCTCTCCATCTATACTAAATACATTCATTATATTATGCTGCGTTGCTTTATTTTCAGATTTGAGTGTTGTTTTAGTTAAAATGCTTTGTGTTCGATATTGTTACAATTTTTTGAAACATCTTCCCTTTAGTTTGCTGATAATTTACACTCGAGACAACCGTTTCAGTGCATGTAACAGCATCTGTACTACAATTGCCAGCAGTGAAAAAAAGAGTTGAGGGCTTTGTGTTTGTTGATTGATGCACCTGTAATGTTGACACAAATAATTTGGTCTCTTTGGACCTGGTGAAAAGGTTTTTCATGTTGCTTTGAAAGTTCATCTATCAAAGTATTGATTGCCGAGCTCTCTTGCAGCTGGCAAATTCTTCTAACTGCTATTTAACCTAATATGATCCATCATTGGGCAGTGTTTGTAGTACTGATTAAGTTACACTGAAGTGGAAAATGGAGCGGGATAATTTAAGAACGAGGCTTCATATTTATTGGCAGTAAATCCCATTACAAAGAGTGCGTTTGTTTTCAATACCCTGAACTCAGCTTAAAGCTCATTCCTTGAACTGAAGATGTAAAAAAAATAAAAATAAAATACCGTATTTTCCGGACTATTGAGCACACCTGTCTATAAGGCGCTATTGAATTTATTCGAACAGTGTCATGTGGTCCACTCTGACCGGGTCTGATGTGACGAGGCTAAATGTATCGGTGGCACAGAGCTTGCTAGCTTGTAAAAAGCTAACGAGCTTCGTGCCGCAGATACATGATCCACACCGATGTTTAAGCCGCAGGGTTCAAGAGGTCGGAAAAAAGTAGCAGCTTATAGTCTGGAAAATACGGTAATTTTCTTACTTAAAAAGGATGAAAATAAATTTGTAGATAACATGGTGGCTTTTTAAATTTATTTTTTATGTTTAACAAAGATTTTCAAACAGAGTGATGTTGATGTTTTTATGGTTGGACAATGTTGGGGTGTTTTTACCCAGAACTAGGTAAATTTTGGACTAAGTACATGCTGGGTTAATTTAATAGAAGACGTGTAAAGACAACAAAATGGTGAAAGATATTGGGTAAAAACAAAACAGTGGAAAATCCCAAATTAACCCAGCATGTAGTGATTCTGATTTTTTTTAGTGTGTAGGTAAAGGTACGTCTTTCTGTTCGCTGCATATGCAAAGAGAGAATTTGAGCAGGTTTGTCCTCTGAGACCACAGGAGATTTATTATGTGGATTTGCTTGATTTTTCCACACAGGTGAGACTCAACCTTGGGATATACATCGTGTTCCTGTTGGACTGGCTGACAGTTTTCCGTAGGGATGAGGTTCTAGTTCTTCGACTGGAGGACTACGCAGCCAACCTTGAAGTGACAATCAAGAAAGTTTTTGATTTTCTGAGCGTAGGTATGTATCCAAACAGCTGCAGAAGTAGCTGTGCGTTCAAATCTGTTCAAGGGGAAAGCTCTTGAAAGCTCTCTGTCTCTTCCTGGTTGTCATTCTGTCTTGTACCTCCTTCTTTGCAGGTCCTCTATCTAAGCAGGTGGAAGCAGCACTGACCAAACGACCCATGTCCAACACCCGCCGGGCGGCAGACAGGAACCTTGGTCCGATGCTTCCAGCCACCAGACACCTCCTCAGTGAATTTCACCAGCCCTTCAACCACAAACTGGCCAGTGTGCTGGACAACAAGGCGTTTCTCTGGAGAAACTCCTGAGCACTCATGGATGTGAATGAACAATCAGAACAAGAAGCTACAGCAGAACTGAAAGACATGAATTTACAATGGAGAAGCTCGTAAACAAGTGTGTGTGGCATTATAAGAAGCTCTTCATAAGTGTGTGGATGTTGTTTGTGATATTTATTTGCTTTTGGAAGAATGTGAGTGGTTTATCAAGTCAAGATGAAAATAATAAAGAAAATGTGTGTTTTAAGCTTCATGGTGTTGAAAAGGCTTTTTATTGTTACTCCAGTGCAACAACTATAATCATCACAAATTCATTGATCGACAACCCTGAAGATAGATTTTACTTTATTTATTGGTAAAAAGGCCAAGTTAGATATCATGTGGTCATAATATTGTGATTTGAACCTTAATATGGGATTTTACCATTTTTACTGTCCATTTTATCTCAATATTTGCAATATTCACATTTGATTATAAAAACTGAAATTATTTATATTTAATCCATTAATCATTTTCATTCATTTATCAGACATAAATATTTTTGGGAAATTGTTTCTCAATTATTATTATTATTATATATAGTTTTTGAAAATTGAATGTGTTGATGAGTTGAAGAGTCAGATTAAATATTGAGGTTGAACATGTCATCTTGGTTCTGGGAGATGTTGAATGTTGTAGAAGGAAACAAAATTCATGACTGTAGAAATCATCAACAGATAAGTTTAACCATGCATGACCTGCCCTGGCATTATGCTGAATTCTGGGAAATGTGTCTAAAGTGCTACAGATAAAATGTCAACATTATATCTAACTTCAGTGAAGAGCTGAAGCAACATGTTGCACATCATATAATATACAAGCTCTGTGGGATAAGCACAGGAACAACCCTTAAGAAACTACTTAAGAGGAAATAAAAGACAAAATGTGGATGACAACAAGTTAAAACTGTACATATTGTATATACTGTGGTGTGTAAGTGGCAGACAATTTAAATATTATGTCCATGTTCAGGGATTAATCACAAGAGGGCACTAAAACACAGATAATAGTTCGACATCCAAACAAGCTGTAACACAAGGCTGCTGCTACTGTGATATCACACACTGTGATATAATGATACAATATGACACAACTGCACAGGTTATCTAATGCTTCTGTTAATAAATCATGCATCCTCTTTAGAGTGATATTCAGTTTGGTGCCAAATTTCAAGAAAATAAAAAAACGGGGGGTTAAGAGTTTAATAAAACACAATATAATCCAATCCAATAGAAAGCCTTTATTGTTTTAGTACAACAGTGTATTTCCTGCCTCTCAGATAAAGGTGATCACATAAACCCCATCTATTTACAGTCAGATTGTTGTACACAGTCCAGTACAATGAAGTAAGTCTCTATATATTCACACAGACATACAGATGGTATTATCCTGATGAGGATACAATGTTGAATTCTCATAGATGTGTTTTTTAAAAAAAATGAGGTACAATTATTTGTGTATGAACTTTCAAGCAAGACATTTTTATTTAATCACCTCAACTGATTTTATGTATTTACTATAAAACTCATATCCACCCCCTGACGCCTCTTTTCTATAATATCACATAATAGTGTTGTTTTGATTTGTTCCAGTGAAGGAGTGTAACAGTGTCATTGCAATTTTGTAATTATTTAATTTATTTTGATTATATTTCAGCAGAAGAGTCAGGAGAGTTGCAAATCATTGTAATAAAGTTGGAGGATTTCTACTCTTTGAATTCGTGCTGTTGTGTCTGTCAACATTGGATCTACGTTTCTTGTCTTTAAGGACTCATTTGTTACTAAATTGCTTTCTCATTATGTTTCACTAAAATAGCTTCAGAGTGTTTGCTTAGATGAAGTGCTGCTTTACGTGGACGAGTGACTCATGCAGAGACTTTTCTACATTCCCGTCATACCATCATTAGAGAAAATTACAAGTCTTAACTGCACCTCCATCAATAAGCTAATCTATTACATTCTGATCACAGGTGACATTTTAGCTCTACCACTGTCAACATGTACTTACTGAGGGAAGAAAATCAAAAGGTCAGAGTCTGAGGGGGGAAATTACCTGCTTTGGCGCTTTGATTATGTGCATTTACAATGACGCTGGTCACAGGGATGATAACAGTGCCGTGAGCTGAATGTGTGACGATGTTTCAGTTAAAGAAAGTCCTGCACAGCTGACTGCCCTCTTCATGTGGTATTGATGGTAATCCTCTCCAGCATTCTTTAAGACGGAGGAGACTGATAAGGTGTCTTTTGACATTCTTCCATTTTGTCAAGGACGTGAGATGTTTGATTGTGGACAATGTTGTGAGGGAGTATGCATGTGTGTGTGTGTGTGTGTGTGTGTGTGTTTAAGGATGTTAGAGTCAGCAGAACACCTATGGCTTCTTCTTGCATCATTTTTCTTCGCACCTATTTTCACAGTTTCAAGTCATTCACACCTGGGAGCTGACAAGAAAAACTACCACCACCACCATCACCATCATCATCATCATCATCATCATAACTGAGCAGCTTCACTCCAGCAGGCTGATGCCCAGTGCCTTGCTCAGGAGCACTGTATTAGATTTTGGTCCCAAAAGGCTTTTATTTTTCATCACATCCAAGTGGAACAAAATGTTGCTGTGCACTGATCGCTGAAATTGAATCAATTCCAGTCAAAAACTAATAATACATCAATATGTGTGTTTAATCAGTATTAGCAGGCGAACAATATCACATTACACAATCACCAAATATGCAACAAGATGCTGTTATTTTGTGTAAACCCATGACAGCTGCTTCCTCTTTTGGCAAACCATCTTTCCCAACAATGATAATGGATTGAAGGATGGATGAAGATCATATGATGAATATTATTTTTAGTCTATGCTGCTTCACTAATCTGATCCTCTGCTAATCTAATCTTTCCTGCTTGGTGTTGTCTGGCACTTGTATCGGGCTCCTCTGTGATGACCTGAAGTAAATTAGCATGCTGGGGAAGAAAAAGGCAATCGAAACTTTGAAGCATCCTCAGCTCAGTGAATAGTGAATCAATCGAGAATGCAATGAATAAAGATCATTAGTCTAGACCGAGACCACCAAAGGCTCAAAACTACTTAAGGAGACAAAAGCGTAATGGAAGAGAGACGAAACATCCTGAGGATATTTTTAGACTAGTAACCGGTTACCAGTTCACTACTGAGGTAATACGGTTGTTCATTTCGATGCTGAATACCTGTTTTTTGTCTAAATGGCTACAGCTTTAAATCAAAGTAAACAAAGGATTTTTTCCAATCGGTTACTTTAAAGTTCGACAAGTTCAATGTGCACATTTTTCTATCATTATAATGTATTTGTTGAAATGTTTGGAAACACACTTGATGATTATTAAACACTTTGACTATGAGGTGTGTGAAACAATTTGTGTCTTGTGCTTCAAGTTACGACAAACTTTTTCAAAATGAAACAAGACCAGGATCATTCCCTGAACCCCACAAGTGTCTGAATTCACCGGTATAATGTTGAACTGCACAGCATGCACTATGCATTAATGTGCTTTTTGCAGAAATATCATATAATCTAAATAATAAATTTGCCTCAGTTGACTTTACAGAAAGCCTACATTCACAAAAGAAAAAAAATAGTAAAAGTGCACCATAAAAAAAAACTTGACAGCTCCATTTATCTATGTCTCCTTCTTTACTTTAATTCAAAGAGCCTCAGTAAATTAGGGAATATCAACTTGACTGTATGAGTTTTCAAATGTGAAACTTATAAGAAGTGATCATGTGAACTTTCACCAGGTCTGTATAAGTTTATTGAACCTGGTTCTTTAAGTTATCAGTCAAAAAAAAAGTAAAGGAATGAAAAGGTGAGTATGTGGGGGCGGGACTAACCCTGACCCCTTAAAGCAGGGTTTCTCAATTCCGGTCCTCGGGCCCTCCCATCCTGCACGTTTTAGATGTGTCCCTCTTCCAACGCACCTGATTCAAATGACCAGGCTCGTTAGCAGGTTTCTGCAGAGCTTGATGATGAGCTGGTCATTTGAATCAGGTGTGTTGGAAGAGGGACACATCTAAAACATGCAGGGTAGGGGGCCCTGAGGACTGGAATTGAGAAACCCTGCCTTAAAGGAAGATGTGGATTTTGAGATCAAATGCTTGATATTTATCATTGAAGTAATTTGTAAAGCAGAGTTGAAACAAATCAGAAATTGAAATTATCCAACCATATGATGGCAAGTAAATATGTCTTATTTATTTGAATCTAAAATCAACTTGAAATTAACAGCTGATAGTACAAAGAAATACGACTTAATTTGAATTGGTGAGCGATATAAGTTCTATTTTCAATTTACAATAATTCTTTGATTTCACTTGAAATATTGAGTTAAACTATTTAATCATCAGTCAGAACTTGTAATGTTAAGCCAACTATTGTCATGATTCCTTCTAGTTGTTGATTTGTTACCTTGTTGTTTGACTTTTGGTTCTAGTTTTGTGTTTCTCTTTTCTCTAGTTGTGGTTTTGATTTCCTGGTTTCTGGTTTTCTCCTTTGGTTCACTGTCTGTGTCTCCCCTGTCTTAGTTTTTGTGTCACTGTCTTTTCCTGTTTTATTTTGGTAGGATTCTTCTGTGTTAGTATTACTTCCCGTCTCTGTCTATCTCCCTCTGTCTGATTGCCGGCCCCGCCCTGATGTATCTCACCTGTCTCACTCCTGTGCTCACCTGTGTCTCGTCTGCTAATCACTGCTCCCTCACACATACTCTCTGCCTCTGTCTGTCTCTAATAACTCATTTGAAAGTGTGTTTCCGTGGTTACTGAGTGATTTTAAATTCAAACTTTGCTCAATTAAACTTCTTAAAAATGTTTTCAGTCAGCAGAACAATGACATTTCTGAACACTCTGACATAATGTAGTTAGTTTGAGGAGAGCATGTTGTTTGAATCGGTCCATGATTGTGTCACATCAGGACAAAAGGTCCTGCTTCATTCTTAAAACAAAGTTAGAAATGATCTTAACTGGTTACATTGAAAAGTGTTAGTTTAAAGCAAAAGACTGTCGGACTGTTTTAAAATGAACAATATCTTTGTTCTTATTAAAATGTGATATGTGGGATATTCTGAGGTTAAAATGCACCAGAGTATAATAAAAGTAAAGACCTGTCAACTGCTGGCAGAAAATAACTAGAAACCACAAATCCATTTTATTGTACTTTAAAGAAGCAAATTTCAGAAAAGAGATGATGCAGAACAGGATGTCCTGAAATATCTTGACACTTCTTTGAGTCGCAGTTTGGTGTTTTGAGCCGAAACTCAGAAACCAGTCAGGACATGAAACATATCTGGAAGGAAGAACCAGAAGTCATCCATAGATCTGAGATGAAAGTCTATGAAAATATGAAACAGTTGAATATCCAAGCATGAAGACACAAATTATTGTTGTGCAGCCAAATATTGTCTAAACTTTACTGGAAGTTTTAGCATCATATCATTTCAACTGGAACAAGCTGATACACTGATGTGTCCCAGGAGGTTTTCCACACATGGAGCAGAGCCAAGACTGGTTTCTAGTCTGTCTCTCTACTGTCCATAAATAGAGACTAATTTAGATTTACAAATGATTACTCAGTTTATCAAAATATCAGGTGAGCTATATTTATACGGTATCTTCGAGGGGTATTTTCATCTTTTATTTCCACAGAACAGAACACAAACATCTAATCCTCTGTGGGACCAACCATGTGTTGCAGAGCCATATGTCCTGACTTTACTGGATCCAGTTCCCCATGAACAACCGTCATCAGCAACGAGAGTCTGCCGGACTGATCGGCAGCGTGTCTCATTTTATGCTTGCAGAGACAGAGGAAAGGAATGATAGAGATAAATCTCTGTGTACTACGGGGCCAGAGCAGAGGCAATCAGTCATGGTTGAACTGTGCAATGACTTCAATTTCAGTGAGAGGAAACTCATCCTGCTATCTCATTTGATTGCACAATAGAGTGGCCCTCCGCTGGGACTCTGGTCTTCTTTCTTTTTCTTTTTTTTTCAATCTGGCAAAATAGAAAAATGCAACAATTCTTTAAAGTGATTTTCCCTTGTGAGTGTCACAAAGAAAACACCTCAGCTGCACCGCGTGAAGGACAATGCACAGAGGGCCACACATATCTATTTACATTCAATATTACAGCAAACACAAGCAATAAAAAACAACAGTAACACAGGATCCACAAGTTATTTATCTTTTAATTTTGCCATCAATTTCAGAGACAAACATCTGCATGGTGCAAGTATAAGATTAAGATTTCTACAACTATGTTAACTTGGATGTTAACTGAGGAAATATTGATGTTGCTATAAATGTCTCGAATGATTTTTTCCCTTCATCTTTTTTTAAATTAAATAATTCTCTCTTGATACGATGGGAAGTACATAGAGTATGTGTTTGACCACGGTTGCATGCACAAGAGTGTGAGTGACTATAGATGATTTAATCAAGGTGGATGCATCATGTGTGACGAACACGTGACAGTAATGCAGCAAATATCTGTGGTATAATTAAGTCAAAATAACATGTGTATAGAAAGTCATCCACTGAGACTGGAGCACGTTTTTCCAATTATTTTATCTTCGAGTTTTCCAAGATTTTTTCTGCCATAAATAACACTGTTTCTCATGTTTCTGTGTATGTGTTTCTGTGTGTGTCTGTGTGTGTGTGTGTGTGTGTGTGTGTGTGCGAACGAGACATGTCAATATCAATCTGCAGCTGTCATCTGAGCTGGTGTGCTGCTCTGCCTCTGACTCATTCATCTCATTCGTCACAAATAATTATGTCAAACTTAAAATGCAACGATAATCATTTTTGTAATGTGATAAATGATGATTCAGATTTTGTGTGAAAAGCGAATCTTTGTTACCGCTGCTGTTAATAAAGACACACAGTTATTAAATGTGAATTTCTAGCCTTTTATGTCCAGGATAATAACTGGAGAATATTAAAATCTCCATTTAAATAAAACCCTTGCATGGTGTAAGTAGCTTCTAAGATGTAACGCCTTATCAAAAAAAACCTTATATGCCTTTTTTTATGACTCATGGTTAAAAAAATAATGTTAAATCAGGTTTTATCTTTCCCATACACGTGCTATCAAACATTTCTTTCTCGCCTTATAAAAAAGAAATGTGACTACAGATAAGTGGAAATGGATAAGATGCTCTCAAAGACGACACGTTAATGTCATGCCAGTTATAATCTCTCTCCCCTTCAGTTCCATCTCTCAACATATCCACACAACCACACAGTCACACACACGTGCTAATGGATGCTCGCTGCTGTCACTGATGATGTTGCTTAATTGCATGTGTGAACATGTGTGATGCTGTGCACATGGTCCAGAGAGTTTGCACAGAGAGCCACAGCAGTCACCACAAAAAATAATCAATACTGTATAAGCTATAATATTGATGGCGGTGCACACTCTGGGTATAGTCTGTCACACGGGTGTCATACAGATGCCCCACCTACAGTTTCCAGTTCACATAACCAGCATCTGTGTGGACTGTGGGAGGAAACTGCAGGACTCAGAGGAGCATCTGTTTCAGACATATTATCATGATTCCTTCTGGTTTTGGTTTTTGTGATTACGTTACCTTGTTGTTTTGGCGTTTGGTTCTCGTTTTGTGTTTCCTGATGTTTGAATGTTCTCCTTTGATTCACTGTCTCCCCTGTCTTAGTTTTTGTGTCACTGTCCTTTCCTGTTTTTATTTTGGTAAGGATTCTCCTGTGTTAGTACTACTTCCTGTCTTTGTTCTCTTTCTTCCTGTCTGATTACTGGCCCTGCCCTGATGTAGCTCACCTGTTGCACTCCTGTGCTCACCTGTGTCTCGTCTGCTAATCACTGCTCCTTCACTAATACTCCCTGCCTCTGTCTGTCTTGTTTTTCCTGCTCCTGTAGTTTACTCTGTGGTTGTCTTTTTGGTAGTTTTTTTTGTAGTTTTGTGGTTTCCCCTGCTCCATGGTGCAGCACCCTCAGTTTGTTTTTGTTTATTTAAGACATTTTGCTTTACTGTGAGATCTGCATTTGGGTCCTGCTACCGGAGAAACACTCCGCTATTGATCAAAATATATCCATCTTAGTGTGTGTCTTTGCTATTTATTGCACCGTTTGGTTTTACTTTATATAATGTCTCGATCAAAGTGTGCAAAGTAACCAGAGTAATTGCAATACCTTTCCTCAGATCCCTCCCATTGTTCTTGTATGTACCTGGAGGAACATACCACAGGAAGGCCATCTGCAATTTCAGGTGTCCCTCGGTCATTGTTATCAAGCGCCTTCACTTGACAGTAATTCGCTTTTTTGCAGCTTGCATGATGACCTCTGGGAAAGAGGCTTATTCATGTGTGACCACAGTTCTCCAGAAAGTGCCTCCATTGTCTCTGGATCTTTTCACTGCTGAGCTGAGGTCTCTCCTAATGAAATGACTGGATGGATTTTTTTCCTAAGCCACAGAGCTCTTGGCGGGCTGAGACAATGATTGCACAGATCAGTTTTGTTCTCTGTTCTTCTTATAGATTCTCAATCCCTCTCCCTGGGTTTTGTCTTGTCCTTTTTAATGACAGGCTTCTTACAATTCTGTTGGAGATTTCCTCCGCACTTATTGACTGAGTGGAACAGGGGGAAAGACATATATGGTCAGTGAGCTACAGTCACATCCTGTTGCGTTTCAATGTCGCTCTCTCCTCGCTGAGCAATAGCAGATATCGTGCTTATTTTTTTTTTCCTTCGGGGCATGAAACCGTGAAAGCCATCTGTTGAAATATAACACAAACAATAAGTGGTGTCCTCACTTCTGCTCTCGCTTTTAACTTCTGTGAGCTCACCTTAAAAACCGATCTGTCCTCCCGGTGTCAGTTTGGATGTGCCCCTCTTTGGTCTCAATTATTGTCTGATGGGATTTTTAATGGTACCTCATGTCAGACCGGATCTTTTTGGCGCGTTTTTTATCACACACAACCTTCACTGCAGCTGACAGCAAGGTAATGAAAAAGGTGGAAATACCTGTCAGATGCTTTTCATAGCATCACCTCACAGCCCTGAGGTTTTTCTTTTTTTTTTCTTTCTGAGGGATTTATAGCACAATGACACGAGGCAATGATGCAGTGGTGTTTATTTGATATCGTGGAAACAGGCAAAGATGTTCTGGATGGATATGTGGCTGAAAACCACAGTTGTTTATAGAGTAATTACATCAGTGAAGTGCCACTGTAGCACCGATTACTTTCGCCAGTGACAAATAAAGACTTTGAAATGTCTCATTAGTGTTACAGGAAAATAATAGATTTCATTTAAACTGACACATCAGCACGTTAAGTTAATGGATTTGTGCAAGTTGAGAGTCTGCATGCAAGCGCTCCATCAGCGAAGTGGGAGGCAGCTGTCTGACTATGTGCCTTGTATACTTGGCAGGACTGGTAAACATGGGCAGCATGCTAACTGGAGACATGAGGCTCAGAAAAGACTGAGAGCCTGACTGAGCTCGGTATCAGTTTGTATAGATCCGACTTAAATATTCACATGCATCTGTGTTAAATCTGATGTTTTGGAGTATCTTAGCCACTTTACATAATCAATAGCACATGCATTCATCTTTTTTATATGCAGCAGCAGAATATTTATCTTCCTGCCTCCCACACAAGCCCTGCTATTGCTGACTTGGACAAATGAAACCCTTTCAACGGATAAAGTTATTCAGTTAAAATAACACAAAGTTAATCATTTCAAGTCTATTATTCCAATTTGAATTGTATTTTCTGCCATTCCTGTTGTTGTGAAAGAGAAATAAATAAATGGTGGGGTTTTAATTATTTGACACCAATCAAAAGTTTTACCGGAGAAGCCATCTGTCGTACATCCGAATTACACACTCGCCCAAACTTTCTCCAGTTATTGTATCTTCTGATCGTTAAGCAGATGGTTGGGAATGACTCACTGTGAAGACTGAAGCCACATACATCATCCCCTCATTAACTGTCAGCAGCCAAACTCTCAGAGCAGCTGGCAGAGTTAAAGCCACTAAAACATTAGCGTATCCACACTAAGCCTGGTGAAAGTGGCCACGGAAGACATCATGGAGTAGTCTGGAGTATTCTTCAAAAAGCACTCTTACCTGCACCATTTGTATGAAAATAGATTCACCCATTATTCACATGCAAATAAAAGCCTCATGGTTAGACTTTAATGTGTCTGCTGCCTCGTCTTGAATCTCGATTAGGAATAATAAAAATGGAGCACCTTTTACCCTGTGATCTATTTTTAAGCATAAAGCGTAGAAGGATTCCCTCCTCTGGAGTTTTCTGTTTGATTCAGGGCAGCATTACTCAGCTGTATGTGTGACTCAGATATGAAGGAGCTGCAAGAGAAGGAACTCTGTGTTTGTATTTTTATTCTAAGTGCAGCTTTGTAGCCTCATATTTATCTTTTGAGATGTTTTCCCTCCATTGCATCAAATTTTAGAAATATACTGCAAAACAAATCTGAAGAAGACTTAAACCTCTTTTGTGTATTTTAAACCTGGAAAAGTGGCTCTCAGAGGGGGACACTATAGACTGATGCATGCACATAAAGGCCGCACAGATAAGTTTCTTTATTGCTTTGAATCTACAACAATAGGCTTGAGGTTATGCAATGCACTGCCAAGAGAAACTCGCCACATCTTGATCTGCAGCGCTGGAAAATCAGATTATTAATGCGCTATGAAACAGGGGTTCACAGTAATTAAGATCATAGCATCCATCGTCTCCAGGGCATAAATGACTCCTGTGATCTTGTTTCTTGCAGCACCCTCCTCACGAGGTCAAGGTTGACATTGGAGCTTTGAAATTCAAAGTCACAACAACTATAAATGGATTAGAGTGCACGATAATCCTTCGACTATTTAGCCTGGATCACTGCTTATTAGTCAAATTTAGACAAAATCAATATAAAGTTCAAATGCTTTGATGAGCCGATTGAGTGTTTAGTATCTGAACATTTGTCTGCAACATACACACTCGTAATGGTATCAATATAATGTTTGCACAACGTTATTGCTGCAGACACAGACATGAGTCACAGGCCTTGTGCCCATTACACATGATCACTAAATGAACTGCTACTGCAGCTCATGTGAAAACCATTAGGTCTTGTTCTGGATTTGATAAACTCCAACCTAAATGCTTTCTTTATGTTGGAAATGGATAAAATCAAAAGACCCAATTGGAAGCTGTTTGTGTGGAGTCTTTGAGGAGAGTGAAAACTGTAGGAGCAATTATGTTCTTTAAACATTGCTGCAAATGGCTCGGAGACAAAAAGAAAACAAAAACATATTACAGCCCTCAGCAAAAATAAACACAGCATTCCTGGACAAAAATAGACGGTCTTTTTTTTATTAGTTCTGTGAGCGGTGCAGGCTGTTTGCTTTAGGGCGTGGGGAATACTATGACATTTGAGTCCAGTATTCCCATGATTCACACCACATATCAGCAGTCAGCCCAGTAGGCTCACTGGAAGAGCTCTGGATAAACTGGTCAGGGAAACAACACTAGTATGAGGAAGACAATAAGACATTTTTTTGAATTTTATTTCAAACCTGCATACATAAACTGGAGAGATGTGTCTACAGTGTTCATTATCACTCAGTGTGATCAAACACTTTGAGATGTTTAAACACCCACTGATATGTGACACCTGCGATGCACATATTCCTGTGATTAATGAGAAAACCTGAGGAAGCGTACAGTGAAACATATTGTTTGCTCTTTTGTTGGGATAAAGAAATTAAAAAGATTCATCAGTTGTTTTTTTTTTTTTTTTTTTCAGCGGATGATTTATTACGTGTTCAGTGTTACTGCCGCTGATTAAAAGAAGTTGCTGTGCATGGGTGACTCCGGTTACTCTGGAAGTTTTTGCACAATTTGACAGCCAATTTATTTTACAACAGTCATTTAAAAATACACATATCAAATACAGCTAGCTCCCCAGTGCCTGTTTGCTTTTTATATTCTCAGGAGTGAACTGTTAACTGCGTTGAATTTCAGGATACCGTATTTTCCGGATTATAAGCCGCTACTTTTTTCCGACGCTTTGAACTTAAACACCGGTGTTGCTCATGTAACGGCGGCACGAAGCTCGTTGGCTTTTTACAAGCTAACAAGCTCCGTGCCACCGATACATTTAGCGTCGTCACATCAGACCCGGTCAGAGTGGACCACATGAAACTGTTCAAATAAATTCAATAGCGACGTATAGACAGGTGCGCTCAATAGTCCGGAAAATACGGTATTTTATGTAATGGTCAAGTCAGGATATTTATGTGCATCGAATATCGTCCAAGGTTTTTTTTTTTTTTTTTCTGATCCTTAATCAACTGTCAGCCTTAGTGATGAGTTATAAGAGGATTTATTTGTTAATTCATTGTTACATATTCCTGCCTTTAAAGCTCACCATGTTTGCACCTCACCTGAGAGCAACTTTCCTCAGCACAGTCTTTGACGTGTTTTACTGTATGACACTGGGAGAAACCACTTGTACTCTGTCATCGGGGCGCGTGGCGTGGAGTCAGCCAGTGCGCTCGTCTTCGTTTGCTTCCTCCTCTGCTTTCTTGTACTTCCTACGCACAGCAGCTTAATCACAAGGTCTGTACACAGTGTTTGGTGTATGGCAGGTTTGTGTCTGCCTCTCACCCACTCACTGAGTCTCCCATGGAGATGTGGTGTACGCACACCTCCAGACTGGGGATCCTTCCAAACTTTCTAAATACTTTCCACTAATTGCCCTTGGTTGGTGTGTTGTATCTGGTAAATACAGCTTGGAGAGATGAATAGTCAGGATTCTTTCATATTTGTGTATTTGATTTAATTAGAGGAGGATTGATGATACTGATGACCAGGATCTTTCAGAATTGCCACAGCTGCCTGAACTGAGCAAGCTAATGCCTACCAAGGTCTTTTTACTGCCTCCTTTTATTCTTTCCCCCACTCCCTCTAGCAGCTCCACAATTAAGAAAGCCTTTAACTTTCATGTCTGATGCTTTTGTAGAAAGTCTTTGTTCTGCTGCCACATCAACAGTAGCAGTGGTGGGAGGGATACATCTTAAACGATTTTTCAAATTAATTATTCTTTCTCCCTGACTTAATCGGCGTGGGAGAATAAAGGTGTTGGCAGGCTTGTTCTTTAATAAAGCCTTGTTGAAGTACAAATTTGCTAAACTTTCTATTTCAAATCTCATAGTCATGGATACAGATATGATTAGATGTGAAAAAAGAAACTTGGTGAGGTTTAAAAATGTCAAAATGCACAGCATTTATTTCATTTTAATCACAAACATTTTTAGCAAAATTTAGACACAGTTTTGACAAAAATAAATAGATTTTTTTTTTTTTTGCCTTTTAAAGGCTTCATCATGTCACAGTAAAGTAAAAACACAACATCCTGATTCGCCAGTGCTGCCAAAATGAATCATTACAACTCACACAGCCGCTCATATGACATGAGCTGGAATGTTAATTACACATTACTCAATAGTTGCTACTAATTCAAATAATATTTCACCCTATTCTGCCCAATTCAACAACACAATTAGGCTGCATTAGAAAACATTTCTGAGAAAACAAACTGCTTATCATCACACTTAACCATAACACGAAATACTGAGAAAATGACGTGAGTGTGAAAGTTTCCTCTGTTGTTTTTGATTAAATCAGAAAGTTTGCAGTCTAAAAGGCACTTTAAAACATAGGCCTCACAGTGACAATATGCAGTAATTTCAATAAAACCATTAGTGTGGTGCACCACTGTGCATACCACCACTGTACTGTCAAAATCCACACCTCTTTTAAATAATTCATACATATGGTCCTTGATCCAGCTTGATGATCATCACTGAGGTCAGAAAGTTATGTTTGACTTTTAATCAAGAAATACAGCCATTCAGTCTATGTGGAACCAACACTTATCATATATCTAAAGATCCAATCAGTGTGTGTTTTAGACCAGTTTGAGGTAATGAAAATACTCATGTGTAGCAGACTGACTTTTGGAAACAGAGCGACACTCTTGTTGACATGTGCACTGCAATGTGTGCCTTTAATGACACACTGAACAAATTAGTCACCATAATGTGGCTTTCCATGTTACACACGCTATTTAGCACAAATTTACCAGAATGCTACAAAACCATCTCATTAGAAAATCTTTGCAGAAAAAGACAGTTTTACACTTGTATTAAATACTTAATGCCATTACAACCTACACACACGACCTACAATAGTGGCTGGCCTATTCTTTGTTTTCAAGGATAAGGCTAGTGATATTCTTTATTTCTCAATTAATTCAACCTACTGACAGTTAACAAAGCACTTTCTAAAACGATATGTAGCACAATCTTCTCATGGCGCATTTACCCTGGCACCTACTCACTTTGCTTTGCCTCGGATCGCTTGGGATAGGCCCCCCTCTGTAGCATTTACATTGCCGAGGATAGTCCAGCTGTGACGTCATCTTTTATGCGATTCTTTCGTTTCTGACCCCGCCGTCCAGCTCCTGCTGAATTTTCTCATCGGCGACTAATGACAAAGGTTTGCACCTCGTCTTGAGTCCATGCGGCAGGATTACTAACAGATGCCATTTCTGTTCTTGTTGTTATTTCAAACACGTCTGCATGGTTTGCCGAAGATTTAAAAATGCCCACGTGTTTTGATTACGTGCAGTGATGACGCAACGACGCAGTGATGATTCCGACCAATAAGATTTTAGTACCTGCTCCAACCTAACCGGGTACTTTTTTTGGACCCGCAGGAGAGGAGGTACGAAAAGTTGTACCAGGTACCAAGTTCCAGGTACTTTTTTGCCAGTGTAAATGCACCAAAACCAAAGCAAAGCAAGTAGGTACCAGTGTAAATGCGCCATCAGTTACCAAGAGACATAATACCGCATTGTTGGTTTTGTTGAAAAAGTACAAATCATTGGCAGCCATGTCCTTCAAGAAGTAATTAGGAGACAAACTCGTTCACTCTGGTGTTGCTCCATCACAGACAGGTCAATCTGCTGTAAAACCCTCCCTCTCATAAGTGTTAACCTCAAACAAAGGTCCAATCTAATCCATCTGAAGTACCCTAATCGTCTCTGCAAGTGATGACCTTCACTGGCCGAGTGGCTTGTTGGTCGATGGTTGGACGTTGTTGGTCGTGTTGTTGCAGTTGTTGTCGCTCCTCCCTGCGTTGTTCTCTGTCCTGCGGGAGGAGGAGTTGAGTGGACTCCTCTTGAGGACTTTGTTAGCCAGCAGGCTGCAGGTCTTCCTGTACTGGTGACGCAGCAGTGAGTAGACAAACGGGTCGCTGGCTGCCTTGCTGTAGGCCAAACATTTGGAGAGCACACCCCAGTGAGGGCTTATGGGCCCTGGGGAGAAGAGCTCTACAATTCTACCTCGAATAAAGCAAAAAAGGGAAAGAAAAGTCACACGCAATCCACGGGCAGCAGCTGAGCGATAGATCAGTGTAACTGGAGTGGAAAACATCAAAGGCGTGTAATAAACCACCTCCCTCAGTGCTGTAATATTGTGAAAATGTCATCATTTCACTTGACTGAAATGTCATTACTGTGTTGGGGAATGGGAAGCGCTGAGTGTCATTTTTGCTGATTCTGGACTTCTTGCTGATTAAAATGATGCTCGGTGATTTACACCTTGTGTCCCATAAAATCAAATTTAGGACAAGAAAAAGTAAAAACCAACAAGAGCACTGTCTTGTTGCTGAATACTGTGGGGAGAAGACATTCCTCATGCATCATAAACTAGGACATTATGAAGATGAAGCTGGTAAAAGTGTTTAAAATGTAGAATTGAACTGAAAATCACCATCTGTATTGAGTAGTCAGCTTATTGTGGATACAATGTGGTTATACACT
The DNA here is from genome assembly GCA_900323345.1 of Pseudochromis fuscus. Taxonomy (NCBI): domain Eukaryota; kingdom Metazoa; phylum Chordata; class Actinopteri; family Pseudochromidae; genus Pseudochromis; species Pseudochromis fuscus. Next base: position 74,860 of record OOFC01050798.1, on the reverse strand, counting down.
AAGTAAAAATCCAGAATCACTCTGTTAGATGGAATAATTCATACGAGATGAAGATCATTTGAAATTTTTTGATGAGCTGAGTAGAGACTAAATGTACAGTTCAACTGTAGTTCAGTGGTCTTTCTCTTTGATGCTGTGTGTTGGGAATTTCTTTTTAATCTTATGGTTCACAAGACAAAGAAGAAGAGAGAAAACACACACGCGCACACACACACACACACAAACCCATTTATGATATAATAGAACTCGGCTCACCTTGTAATGACATAAGGCGTGAAGCACACCACAAATGTGCCGATGAACGTACTGATCTTCTTGGTGGCCCTCTGCCTCCTCCGCTTCTGCTCATCCAAGCATTTCTGCCGTACACTGCCAAAGCACACAGGTACCATTATCTACCCAGGAGGCATGATCGCAGACATGCATAATGAGGCAGTCCAAAGAGACAACATGAGAGATGGACTTGAGGAAAGCAGTGAGCTGTGTGCTGTTATCTCTGATAGTCACAATGGTGAGTTCTCCCACTGCACAAATATTAATTATGTAAATGGAGGGCAACTCAAATTTCAGTTGTTTGACTGGAAACCGCAATTCATTTTACTGTCTAACCAACTGTCCAAGAGCAAAATCTATTTAAAATGAAATAAAGCAAAAAAAAGCAACAAATCTTCAAGCCACAGCTACTAAATGCTTTTCATAAATAACTGGACTTTTTTCTTTGTGCAAACTGTTTATTTTTCTGTCTATCAACTGATGATGGACAGTGTCAGTGCAGATGTCATTTTGTGCCATGAACACACAAAATGTTTGACTACTACTGTTGTTGTTTTTTTTGAGACTTCAGTGAAACATGAATCAATTAAAATGACAAATGGACCAGACTGGATGCGTCTCCAATTGATTTTTACCTGGGGTGAATATCCACAAGCAGCACGAGTGTCTGCATAGTGATCACGTCGATGCGTTTACAGTGAAACCTCGCAACTTTAAGCACTTTTAGATACGTTACACACAACACGATCAGTGTGAGGAGGAAAGTGAGAGAGTGCAAAGCCACGGTGAAGACGATGAACTGCGTCCCGGCTCCCTTCGCCCTGACATTGCAGAGAGTGCAGGATGCATAAAGGTGATGATAGCCAACCCATGAGCGGCAGGTGGCCACCGTGGAGAAGCAAAGTGAGTGTATCCACGTGTATCCGAGCGCTATCACTGCATCCCGGTGCCGTATTCTTGAGTGGTAGCTGAGCGGGAACACCACCGCCACCCATCTATCGATGCTGAGAGCTGCCATGCTGAGCATGGAGTTTGTGGTGAGAAAAGTGTCGAGGAAACCCACAATTTGACAGAAGCCGCTGCCTCCGGGATGGCCCGTGGTGATAAGCCCGACCAGAGTTAGCGGCATGTTGGACACGCTCAGCAACAGGTTGCAAAACGTCAAGTTGAGGATGAAAAGCCCGGGTACCTGTTTGCGGATCTCGGGGTTGTACAGAAAGCAGATCAGCACCACAACGTTGGACAGCAGCGACACGACAATGATCCCCAATACCAACACAGAGGCAACTACGTCCGCTGCGTCCATGGTGCTCACTCTCTATTATCCACACTTCAGAAAAGTGCATCCACGGTCTTGATGCAAACTGTCATCGTGAGTTGCAGTCACAACGTATATGAGTCCAATACATCGTCATGCTCACCCTCCCCAGGATCCAAATGTCTTCAATAAACGCATCGATCCTTCCAATATTGTCGATGATTAGGTGGTGGGCAAAGCATTTAGAGGATGCTCAGCTGACTACTGTGAGGGACTCTGGAGCTCTGTTTCCTGGGAAAGGGGTCACAGCAGGAGGCTTGTTCTCTTGAGCCGCTGCGGTAGTTTTTTTTCCCCGGTCATGCCACTGGTCTCGCGGCTCGTGGGTTCCTTGCTGCGCAATTGCGCACTGCCATGATGCACAGTGCAGAAAAGGATTTAAAAGTACTCAGGGATTTCAATGTGTCTAACTACTTATAGCCTATTGTCTTCTCTTCTGGAGTCTTAAGCACGCCGGTGCATCCCTGTTCAAAAATAGCTTTTTAGTATAAAAATAGAAGCACGACGCACGATTACGTGGCTGCTGGTAAGACTGATGTCAGATGCGTCACGTTGAACTCGGCAGTTTGATAATGAGATGTTTTGTTCAAGTCTATACGTAGATAAAGTCATTGAATATTCAAATTGGACCGTGTGCTTCATTAATTAAATGTTTTCCAAGTCAATTGGACTAAACTGAATCACTTTGTTTAGTAAGATTTCCCAGCAGCAAACACTTTGATTTCATTCCGCAGCTCAGATATCACAGGGAGAACAAGGAGAGCAGAGAATTAGCAGTGCAGTGGTTAAAGCCTTAAACTGGAGTGGACACAGTTCAGCTGGACTGCTACATCCAGCCAAAGCAAAGCAAGGCAAGTTTATTTATATACCATAATTCATACACACTGGGGATTCAATGTGGAAAAATAAGCAGATAAAATAACTTTTTAAAAAAAGTAAAGTTGATTGAAACTGTCCACAGAAATAATGGTGTTGACGAAATTAGCTCCCTTCAAATGTTAAATTTCATTTTATTTATAGGGCCAAATCATAAGACACTTTAAGGTCAAGACCTTACAATATTACAGAGATAACCTTACAGTTCCCTCAGTACTTGTCATCATTGGGGAGAAACAACTCTCTGCTCCCAGGAAGAAACCTCTCAGTTTGTTTTATATTCCACTGATAATAATGAATCATACAACCCTGTGGTCCACATGCAGTGGCCAGCAGAGCTCCAGAAATACAAAGAAGAATTAAATATTCAAAGTGAGTCCTCTTTTCAGTTTAGTTACAGGTGAGGCTGCTATAGTCTGTGCAGGTGTGCACAAAGTTATTGATTCTGCAGATATTTCCACTCAAGTCTATTACACACTGGCCTCTGATACAGGTCTGATGTCATGTGGGAGGCAAGACAACAAATCTGAAGGACCTGAATGGTTAAGTTGCTGTGTCTTGCTATGTTCTAGCTAAACCAACATTCATGAGCCTTTTCATGTCCAAGACTTGTGTGACCATCATATTAATATTAGTCATATGGCCAGTTCTATTTTCACGTCTTCTTTGAATATAGAATAGATTAATTTGCCACTGTGACAGTCCACCATACCTGTGAGCTCTTTGAGAAATTCCAATTAACATGTTCAGTGAGACCCTCACCGTCAGGGATGAAAGTTAAAATTACCAATTTGCAAAAAATCATTTACCTCACATTAGTTTCAGGTCCAAAATTAAAAGCGTGGATGTGATCTATGGTGTTTAATTGAAAGAAATTTCTCCACTGTCCGGCGACAAGATACGAGAAACCGGTCTATTTGTTATAACAGTGGTCACATCTGCAGCTGTCCAGCCATCCTATAAATTATAAGTAATGACAAATTGCCAATAGTGCCTGCACAGATTTTTTAATTAATTCCAGAGAGAGAAGTTTTTCACCTCTGCTCTTTCCACTTAGCGAGATGGAGAAACTACATAGTTTCTTTTTTTTTAACACAGCATTAATTTTCTGCAGTGCTCCCTTAACCAGGAAAAAAGTCCATTTGCTCACAGACTTTGCAGTTAATGAGGTGAAAGGTCACAGCCAGACATGAAACTCTCAGAAAAGGTCTCTGCAGACATTTGTAGGATGTTTGAAGTAATCCCTAAAACCTGAAATATTCTTGATTATTGCTCTTCATGCAGTTGGACAATATAGCTCCACCACGTGCAGGTAATGCTTTGCTGTTTTTGTGTATGATTTGAAAATGTCTTTCCATGGCGCCATCCAGTGGTGGGATTAAAGAAAGTCAGAATGACTGGGGGGTGTTGTCACCAAATGAATGTGCTTCAAGCATCAAGTAGACTGAGATGTTGCTGAGATGTTGTGCAGTTAGAATAATCTAACACGTGCTGGGATATAAAACCTAGATATAAACCAAAGGCACTGAAATCCTGCTTGTGTTTGGCTGAAAGGTGTTATTACTTTCTGACATTGCTTCACAATGATTGGATGTTTCATAGCTGTGTGGCAGGTATCGTCCAATCACATTCGTGCTGTTATGGCACGTTTCACTGTTTACTTTGCAGAAAACTCCCGTGTAACTGACCTGGTGTAGTTTGTGCTTCAAAATCTGTTTGATTTAGTTAATCAGTAAATAATCTGCTTCTTTCTACCCATGATGGAAAGCTATTTGTCTTGTGTTTGTTGCCGGACTGCGACCACTCTTACAGGGGCTTGCAAAGCGCATGCCCAGTGCCAATTACGCAGGAGTTTCAGGTGAGTCTCTTCCGCTTTGTTTACACCTGTGGCGTGATTGGTTCAGTATATGTTGTCGTCGCGACCTATGCTTACATGGCTATTTTTGGCTTATTGGTGCTGTGCTGTCTGTTTAGTTTGTCATGCTGCAAAATCCGTGTGTGTTACTATGCAGTCTAATTACAAAAATAGGTTTGTGAGACAGATGACTGTTTGTTGAGGTGATATCTGGTGCTATACCATCCTGATGTATCTAAACACATGTCTGGGCTTTATATTCTTGGGCATATTCAAACTTGTTTTGGGCGCTTTAGTAAATCCCAAGACATTAATATGAAGAATATTTGTATAGTAAGAAAGGAAGCCTCTGTTTACAGAGATCATCTGTTGCTTTGCAGTCTGAGAACATTTTCATAGCCAGGATTATTATTGAGTTAAAGAGGACCTGTTGTGCTCATTTTCCAGCTTTGGTCACCTCTAGAGTAGTTTTGAATAGACGGCATCTAAAAAGTTTGTATTTGGGTTATAATGGTCATTTATGCAGGCCCTCATTTCAGTCTCCATCTAAAACTGGCTGTTCTGTAAAATGCCAACTGGAGTGGAAAATGTTTGGGCCAATACTGAAGGTAACATAGTGAGTAAAATCCTAATAACTGTACAGTATCTTTATGCATTAGTGGTTATTTCCATGCTGCAGTACATAAGATAAATAATAATAATAATCAAGTGTGGAGAATTGGAGAACACATTCAGTTGTGTTTCTGGACATTGGTATGTCAGACTGTGCAGATGACTGAACAGATTTCTAAGCACTTTTCTCATAGATTGCTGGAAGATTGATTTACCTCATGATTTGAAACTTGTGCCGTGTGTAGTATAACCACTCAACAATAGAACTGTATTCAGAACAGAAAACATAAATAACCATAGGTCCTCTTTAGATCTGACGTGAGAAGAACTTGCTCATGTTCAAGGAAAATCATTGATTCACTTTATTAAGAATTTTATAGTTGAGTTTTTTTCTTTTGAATTAGCATCCAGTGACAGCGAGCTTAATGTCACACAGTAGGATGTTCTTGAGACTTTTAGAGACCCCAGCTAATTAAAACTGACTGTACCATTTATTTGTCATCTTAGCTGGACACCTCTTGTGCCCATTTGCACATTTACTGCTTCATCAAACTGAATGGCTTGAGAATAACGTTGACATTATGTATCTTAGCACTGGTGTTTCTTTTAGTTCTCACTTTTCAGTCGGCAGTGTAAATACCACATGGAGCATTTGGATAATGCAAAAGGACATGACAACTGATGCTGTCTGTATGACCTTTTCCCTTTTCTGACAGTATCACTCTTTACCACCTGTAAATCAGAGCTGACTGTATACTCGCAGTGTGCGCCCTTCATCAGCTGTTCAACTCCTTTCATCTTTAAATTTACAATTGATTCAAAGCTCTTTTTTTTTCTTTCTTTTCTTTTTTTTTTTGGCTGAACCTCAAATTGCTGGTTGTATCTTGGCTGTACATAAATTGTTGGAGCCATTCCAGGTCCAGTTAATCACGCTCACCCATCTGCTTTGATGTCCTTTCTTGGGTAATGAGTGTAACATCGTACACAACCGTGACAGAAAGCAGTAGCTCCCAGTAGTTTTATTTTTTTTTTTAAATGAAGCACTGAGAGTAAGTCTTAATGAGAGCTCATGATGTCAGAGCCTTCATACTCTGAGTGTATGTGGTTTGTATTTATTCATTATCTGGCCTCTGCTGGTCTCAAATTTGTGTATGTGCCCCTCCTTCAATTCTTGTGGTTATTAGTTTCTACAAGGACATGATTCACTATATAAGTCAGATCAGTTTAAAAACAGGACAGGTTTGATATTGCAACATCCATATACACAGTAAATCCAATACTACACAGTATGCATGACGTGGGACAGAGCGAGCATTAGATGGCTTGCGCCTGTGGCTGAATGAACACACGCCTGGCTGCAGCCCCAACTGTCTCATGCACGATTTCAGAGGCTGTCTTTTCACATTATTCTTTGAGTGTTTGTGCTTGGACAGGCGTCTCCCTTCTGAAGAGTAAGCTTCATATCCACATGTGGCCAATCTGCTTGTCCACGTTGTGATTCAGACTTTCATACATTGGCTGGGTGACTCAGAGGAGCGACTGCTAAGTGTGTTTTTGCATGTTAATCTCTCCAGGGGATGCTTTGTTGAAAAAAACACAGCCCATGAAGGTCAAATACTAGTAGCAGGACATGTTGTGTTTGCAACAAAATAATTAAATTCATTCTATTTGAAGCACTTAAATTTAAAGCTGTGTTTTGTCTGGTAACCTTATCATAGATACTCTATTGTTACTACAACAGCTCTGCAAAATTGTGTTTTGTTTTAATGTATTATTCAGCTGGTTGGATCCTAATCGGAGTATTTTATTATTCTTTTTATGCTTCTTAGCTTGGAGAATGTTAGAAGGTATTGTTTGTTTCACACTTGTTACATAAACTAAAACATCTCTCAAGTGTATGACTGACAGATTTGAGTCTTAAATTCAAAAAACAACCTTTCACTCACAGATTGAGCTGGCACCTCTCATCAAAGGAGGTGGGAGCTCCGTTTACAAGGTGTTGTCGTTGATATGATCCTCTCACGTTAAGTTATCAGAAAACCCACTGAGCTATGAAGTCGTGACTCGTCGCAATTATCTGTCAACACCTTTTCTTATACTGTTTTTTTTTTTAACTCTTTCTCCCTCATCTCAGCTGAGGCAGAGTGTCTGAGAGGAAAATCTTCTGTGCGACAGCTCTGTTTTGGCTCAGTCGTACAATTTTAGAGAAAGAGGTGTTTGCACTCTCCTCGCAGCATGTGGGATGATGGTTTGAAATGTGTTCATAGCAAAGTGATGGGTTTAAGTGGGAAAGAAGAGCATGCTGGTATTATTAAAGAAAACACGCGGGGATAAATGTAATCTTAATACTGTTTTAGTGCAGGATGTTCAGACAGTTCATGCTATAACTCAGTAGCTTCCTTAACTCCAGTCATGAAAGCTTTATTGAAGAGAAGTGAGAAAAACATCGGTGGCCGAATGTTCAACAGACGCCGTGTTAAAGTTTTCAATGTGGTGTGTAGAGGAAGTTTCTTCACCCCTTTGCGGGGATTGAGGGACTTTTTCTCAGCTATGCGAAAGCTGCTGTTGTCACGCAGCAGAGGCACCGCATCATCACACCCACCCTGTCTGGGTAGGTGGGTGGGTGGGTAGGTGGGAGGATGGATGTGCTCATCTGTCAATCACCTGCTCCTCCCTGACAGCCAAGATTCAAAACACTCACATACTGCTATTTGAGCACACACTGGAAGTAGCTGAAACTACTCCAACTCTCTTCCCAACTCTGAGAAAAATTACAGATAACTCCACCACAAAGCATTTGTTAGTAGTTTATTTGATGGACATATACTTTCACAAAAGTACTTCTCATGATTTTTTTCTTCTTGCCTTGTATCAAGTCGTCTGTAACTTCCTGTTTAACACTTCTGATACATTGCTTCCCTCTAGTGGATTGAAAATTATTACAATGGAATTACTGAATTTGAATACAGTAATAATTGTATGAAATATATATATATATATATATTTTTTATTAATATAAATGAAGTCATTA